>JAMAFV010000014.1:0-105801 GCA_023625935.1 Eurotiales sp. R13A2 | reverse complement strand
GCCCCCCCCACCCCCCCCCCCCCCCCCCCCCCCCCCCCCCCCCCCCCCAATGGCACATACCTTTTTCTTACGTCTCTGGCATCGTTTGCAAGTCGGAAGTGAGAGCGAAGACATCGCTAGGCTGAAATATCAGACGTCGTAGAGACCATAATATGTACGCAACCACGTCAAGCAGAGATGGAGGCGGGCGATAAGAAAATGCGGAATTGTCCGGCCGTGGAAGTAGAGCTGTTAGGGTTGGGGTTGAATCAATTCCCCAACGCGGCGCTGAATAGGTAGGCAGACAGAATGAATCAACAGGCTCGACAAAAAAGAGACTATTTAACAGCAAGTTTCGAGAGACTTTGATGTTCACCCGCTAGAGGAAGGGAATGTAAGCATAAAAGACTGGCGATTTCCCCGTCCAGTCTAGCCGGCCGCCAATAAAATGTCGATGATTTCATGCTGCGAGCCCGATCTCGGCACGAACGCCTGCCATATACTTGCAAATTACAACCCTGACGAACCAAGCCAATTTCTCAATGGCCTCGCGTTATGACACCAAAAGCAAAACCAGCACATCGCAGGGCCTGCGCGAGGTGCCGGAAACGCAAAACTCGCTGCGATGGTGCGTTCCCGGCCTGCCAGCCCTGCGTCCGCGTGGGTGCTCGTTGCATGGGTTACGATCCGGACCCGGGCATGAATGAAGGGCCTCGTTCTCTTGTCCTCCACCTTGAAGAAGAGGTGGCCGCACTAGAAATGCAGCTGAGTGCACACGATCCTGCCACAATTGATACGGTCGCAATGACCCCGCGACCAAGTCTCCCACAACGACAGCTCGCCTTATCCAAGGCTATCGAGTATGCCGTGCGCGCCGATTCAGCGCTGCCTCTAAGCCATCACGATGCCCTGATGCAGTCCACTGTGCATTTAGCCTTTCAGGCCAATTCAAGCAGGCTGCCACTTCCATTCACCTACCAACAGAGCGCTCAAGTGAAACCAACGCCAAGGAGAGCCATGCTCGTGCATCATGTCCCGCGGAGTGCAGCAGAGCTTCTTCTTAAGAACTACACGGAGATTCATTTACCACAATACCCCTGCATATCTGAAGTAGAATTGTCGTCTGCATTTCAGCGCTGCATGGATGAAGAGGATTTACAGTCCCCGTTCGACGTTTTTATGGTGTCCATGGCCATGGCAATCAGCGCAAGCACCATGCTTTGGAAGCACGAGGACAACGCTCTAGCTACGTCGGCCGGCTTCTGGGCCACGGCAAAATCTCAACTGGAGATTCCTGGAATTGCAAAAACCGGGTCACAGCTGTTGGAGTGCTGTTTGTTGATGACTCACTATGGCTTCACCAACCCCGGCCTAGTGGATGTATGGTACTGCATTGGCGACGCAGTGCGAATATGCTTGCAGCTCGGGTACGACCGAGATGTTGGTAACAGGTCTGGCCTGAGCGACGCCGAAATAGATTCTCGACGACGGCTGTTCTGGACGACATGTGCCATGGAATGGTCTGTGTGCGCTTATACACGCATACCACCCACACTAGGCGAGGAATTCATTACAACAAAGGTTTGTGAGAATTTTATTTTTTATCGTTCGAATGCATGCATGCTAATCAGTGACATAGCCCCCGTCCAGTCTATCGGACCAGTCAATTCAATTGGGCAGGACAGAAATGCCTGGGAAGAAAGCCTCAGCTTGGCACATGCTACGCTTTCGTCGTCTCGAGATTGAAGTACTCAAAACCCTCTTCTTTTACTCCAAGAGCGAGGACCCCGAGGAGGAGCATTGGTCGTACGAGAAGTGGTCTACGGACATCACTGATCGACTGAAGAGCTACCACAATGAGTCACTTGCTTTTGCAGCAGAGCACAAGATAGAGTTTCGAAATGTTCAGTACAACTATCTTCGGGGGAGAATACACAGACCAACACCGCGGGTTCCACAGCCAACACAAGAATCTCGGCTTATCTGCATCGCGTCTGCCATGGCCCTCGAGGAAGACTACCGTCTGCAGCAGCAGCGAGGGCGTCTTTTCTATCCGTGGCACGCCGGGCATATTCTTTTTGAAGCAGCCATATATCTCCTAGACACGGCTTGGACGTGCTACGATTGGCTTGTGAATCTCGACTACTGCCGCAATATTATAAATTGCATCCGCTCCTATCCCGACACACTCCGGAAGATGCAAAAGTTTTGGCCGGCCATCGACCTCTGCGCCAGCACACTGGACGAATTGTCCGGGCCTGTACTACTACGTCTTGAAAGCGCGCTGGAAGGAGGACCAGGGTCATCTGGGGTGGTTAGCTCACCTGACGATCAAGCTACAGCGAGCGCCATAGCTGAGTACCTTTTTCCAATCGCAGAGATTGGCGTTGAAAGTATTGGCCATCATACAGAGTTCTCTGATCAAGAGGATCTTAGCTTTAGCTTCTTTCACCATGACCTTGATATGGAGGACCCGCTCGACGTAGTCGACTTTGACGAGATGCTGCCTTTCATTATAGACCCGGAGATCACTAGTGCGGCAAGCTTTGGCTACTGACAACAGCATCGAGCTTTCAATGGACAATGGACAGTCGTGTAGTGTGTGCAGCCTGAAGAACAGGGGGTTTACGCTGCAGCCTTGCAAATGGCACGTGCATGCCAGGACCCCAGCGCAAAACCACGCTTTCCCGGGGGCGCTAAGCCGGATGGGGCTACATCGTTAATTAATGACTAAGGCTAAGCCGCAGCGCAACTCTCTGCGTGCCCCCCCGGACTTTCCTCTCTTCCTACGCAGTTGTTCGTTCTGCACTCTGCTGTGCACAGGCTGCAGCCTCGACTTCCTCACAGTACAGCGCCACTACATTACTCTGCACGAACGGACTGGCCCTCTCATGTTCCCATGCTGACCAGCGGTCCGTGTGACTTGTCGCATTCCTGAGCTCAATAAATCCCCGTCCTTGGCACACCAACGCATAACTCCCCGCTCGTGCTACCTCGACACCGTCCCGTCCCCATCTCGCCACTGGCCATGGAGGAGCAGAATGCGCGGGCCTCGTCGATGGAAGGGCCTCCAGTGACCCCTAAGCCAGGGTCGGAGGATGTCTCGAAACCGCCCAAGCGGCGACGCCGCGTCCCAATTGCATGCGCCAACTGCCGGCTGCGCAAGACCAAATGCGAGCACATCGTGCCCAAGACTGATCCCTCCAAATCTTCAGCCGGGCAGTCAGCCGCTACAAATGAGTCAGTTGATTTGTTCATTTGTGTGCTGCTTGTTATAGAGGAGAGAAGCAATGCTGACTTTGGCTGAAAGGTATATTCGATCGCTCGAGACGAAGGTGAAACAGTACGAGGCGCAGTTGAAAGAACATATGAATAATATTTATCCATCGACCTACCGAACGCCAAGTGCAAATGTGCCCGGATCAGTGGCGGCACCAGCCTTTCAGAATGGGCAGCAGTCCAATTCGTTGCCTCATGGCACTTCGACGACAACACGTCCAGCGCTTCCTTCAGATCGAGGTCCATCCATTATCACAGCTGCGACTCCCTCGTTGTTCCTAGGCGGCGATGGCGCCGTTTCATTTACTCAACTGATTCTGAATGCGATGAATCCCGATTCCCCCGACAAGATCCAGTCGTCTACTCAGTTTTTCTCGTCCCCGCGCGACCCGTCGCGGGAAATGCCTGACGCTAAACTGTATGATCTGCCTCCTGATGCTCGTGACTTAATCCAAAGATATTTCGATTACCATCACGAAATAACGCCGATTTTCCACTTGCCGTCAATCTTTCCACAATTCGAGCAAGTCTTAATGATGGATCGTTCTCGCCGGCATGAGCATCCCTACATACTCGCGATTATCAATATGATTTGCGCCATTTCGGCAGCACATAGGCGGAATGGTGTGGAGACTTCGACTGTTCAGACCCGCAAGTTCTACGATCGTGCCATGACACTTGTTGGACCAACTCTGTTTTTCGATTGGTCGATCGAGAAGGTTCAGGTACTCGTACTGGGAGCTCGCTATCTCCAGAGCTCAAATTTTCCAGACGAAAGCTGGACAATCCTTGGATTAGCCATCCGCATCGCCCAAGGCCTGGAACTTCATCGTCCACCGCCGGATAATTTGGACTATGTCTCGAAAGAGGTTCGAAAGCGTCTATGGTATGCCTGCTATGCAACTGATCAGTTGTCGAGTACAATATATGGGCGCCCAGTTGCCACAGCGTCCCACACGTTTTCCACTCCCCTCCCTGAAGACTTGGACGACGACCGAATCCAACCATCACAACTCCTCTATCCCTCTACGCCCATGTTGTCATCGATGAGCTATTCAATCCAAGGCGTGGAATTATACAGGATCATGGAATCTGCTGCAGCGCTGGTAAACCCTCCACTAGAAAAGATTGTGGAGTTGGACGAAAGATTTGAGGCTTGGCAGGCTCAAGTGCCTCCCGCATTTACAATTTCAGAGCATGAATCAATTCAAGACGACACAAGGGTAATATTCGCAATGAGAGCGAATATGACGCGAATCCTAATTCACCGACATTCCGTAGTCACCTCACTCAGCATTCTCTCACGAGGCGAGCGGTTGGCCCGACCATCGGACGGCCTTCGTGCCAATATGATGCAGAATAGCCGACATATCTGCGTTCGTAGTGCGGAGGAAACAATACAGCTTGTCAGCCGTCGACACGACCAAACAAAGGCAGCCACTGGCCCTAGTTGGTTTAACCTTTACTATTGTAAGACATGCAATTTTTAACTCCGTCGTTGAACCGTCTGCTAATATGCACTCAAACAGTGTTCAATGCCATTCTCATCATTGCCTCTCATGTGGTTGACCCCGAATTTCGAGATGACAAAGAAGCACTATCGCACCTGGAAGAGGGAATGCGGATGATAGGGCAAATGAGTGCAAACCATACCACTGCCCGACGGGCTCATATATTCTTGCGGCAGCTGTTAGACCTTGTCGAAAAAACACTACCTCAGTCGAGCTGGAAGTCAACTCGTAGGTCATCGATATCGGCAACGTCATTGTCAACAGCATCATCCTCGTCAATGCCACAGCAAACGCAACCTACAGCCATAACGACTGCCCCAGCCGAGAGTATGACCAACAGTGTTTTGGGCTATGACGGGCAGGCCCCGAGGGAATTCATGCAGTTGTGGGACAGCACCGAAGACCTGACAATGGCTCTAGGTTCGCAGCTTCAGTTTTACTCATCGGTGGGCTCAGGGATGTGGACCTGGGGTCCTCAAGACTCCAGGTCGTATGCCGTTATCCCGCCAAGCATTGCTCCATAATCTGTTATGCAATCTAACGAACGACCGATCTGCACTACTTTGGATTTTGTCGACTTGGCATTGGCACTAAAAAGGGATAATTCGCAGTGGGCCAGTATACATAGTAGGTACGTAGGCTGTCAATAAACACTCAACTGAGACCTCATTGCACATAATCATTAGTAGTCTTGTAGTACGTAATAGTAGCTGTAGTCGACTATTGACTTCTCGTTCGCAAATTCAGTTTGCAGTCACGTGACTCAGGATTGCATGCGTGGCGTATCGTATTGAAAGTATGGTAAAATATCTCCCCGGCGCCGACAAAGCAAGCGTTCTTAGTGGACAGCGCGTGGTATTGCCGAGTCACGGGGTGACGGCGCGGATAGCGGAAGAGCCGGGGTCATACGATGCCGGGAGTCGTTCCTGACGCACATGCCAGACACCGAGAGCAGTTGGCGATCAGTATCCCAGTCAAACAAACCGCTCTGCAAAAGAATCCGTGTTTCGCAGAGACCCCAGGGCCAATCAGAACTGGGCTTGCCAAAAAAGCCCTTCTAGGCAGTCACGTTTTGTCTAAGACTAATGCGAACCATGAAGGTTTCCATGCACCTGGAGTCCTATAGAAAGTAACATTACACGAAATAAGGAGGATTCGACGCTTCCTCACGACACCAACTAGTTCCCTCTTTATGCTATCCAGACTCGCTCATTGCTCAGGCTGCAGTCTGTGTTGAAGTCACAATTAATACATCCCCGCGAGACATCACACTCTCTGCCGTACTCGGATACATCCGACCTCAGACATCCGGCTGAGTATCGGAGTTTTCTGCTGAGACACGCATCGAAGACCCTTCTTGATCAATGGCAAACGACCTCTGCACTCGCCCCCCATGGAAGGATCTCTAGAGTCAGGCACGGTTCTTGGAAACACCAGCAATCAGCAAGACCAGGACTGGTCGCAATGGATGCAGTGGGATTGGGATGATGCAGGCTCCAATACCCTATCGAAAAGCGAGATATCAGATCAAAGCCCAACCTTCAATCTACCAACTCTTGACAAGACTGACTTTGTGTCGGACTTGCTACCGCTGGGATCTGATGTGGCAAACAGTGGCGTGCCACTACCGGAAGCCCCGTACCACACCTCTTGGGCTCGCCGCAGAAATGGAGGCATCAAGCAGCAATCCACGACTAGCGTGTCAAGTCGAAAACGAAAAACTTCCAGCGAGGACGATGACGGCTCTATAGGAGCCGAGTATGATTCTCCGGAGGCAAAGACTCAGCCATCAAAGAAACGCTCGCACAATGTCATAGAGAAACGCTATCGAGCTAACCTGAACGAAAAAATTACAGAGCTCAGAGACAGTATTCCGAGCTTACGTGTGTTAACAAAAGAGGGCAATGTGGGAGGCTCCGCGCATGACGATGATACCTCAACGGGAAACAAGCTCAACAAGGCTTCTATTCTTTCCAAAGCCACAGAATACATTCGACATTTGGAGCTACGGAATACTCGACTGGAAGAGGAGAACCGGGCTCTGAAAACAAGGCTACGAGAACTCGACAAAGCTGTGCTTATAGAGCAATCAGCATCGACGTCAGTGGGATCCGCCTCGTCACCAGACAGCTACTCAGGGACAATCGACAGTTTAGAGTCACCCCCAAGCGTCTTCTCACATACAGACGATTCAACACACTCACGGAAGGGTTCAGGCTCCGGAAATCCCCCTGAAGGATTGATTAAGGTTCCAGATTATATCAAGAAGATGCGAGCCAATGCGCCCACACAAGGCATCTTCTCCGAGTCATACATCAAAGACGATCCCAAGCCCGAACAGCAGAATGCGCATGCACGCAGAGGTATGACACCAGGAAGCAAACTTTTTCTCGGTACAATTGCCGGCTTGATGGTGGTGCAGAATGTTTCAACGAAGGAAGAATCCGAATCCACGGAGAAGGGACTGCTGGCAATCCCGATAAATATAATCAAAGACTTTATAGTCAACTACGCAGTACCAATCCGGAATACGTTGCTACTCTGGGGGGAGAATTCGGGTTTATGGCGCGCATGGCAAGTCAGGGCCATGCTGAATGTCTTTCTGACTGCTCTTCTCGTCGTAGGCAGCGCTTTTTTCGTTTTCCTATATCTATTTTACGCCCGCCCAAAATCCCAGGATGATGCACAAAAAGTTTCTTCGGCAAATGGTGTCAGGATGACACCGGCAGAGATCAAAAGACAAGCTTGGTTGACAAGTATGCAAAGACTCGGGGTACCCCAACACCGTTTTTTCCTCGAGTGGTTTGCTGTCACCTGTAGATGGGTTGAATACAGTTTCTCCTGTCTACTAGGCCGGAATATGTACTCCTGGATCACGGGTATTACTGAAGAAGACGAAAAGGGCCGGATCAAGACCTGGGATATTGCAATTGATGCTCAATTAGCAGGAGGAGATGCTGAAATCAGTAAATCTCGCCTTGTCCTTACCATCTTTGCGTCCGGCACTCTACCACGCAGCCCAGGACGGATGATGATCAAAGCTCTTCACTGCCGCGTTTTACTCTGGCGAGTTGGCGAGCCAGGCTCTTTCGTCTCCAGAATCGCCAATAATGTAGGCCGAGCTTTGGCAACTTATCAGTGGAATTTAGCGCGAGACTTGAACCGTCGTTTGCCGAACAACCACCCAGAAGCCCTCCCAAGCCATTTGTCTGCACTAATTGAAAAGGAGTGCAACGACGTCTTGCTGGATTCTATTGTTCAACGAGCTGTGAATCTTACCTGGAGCCGGCCTACTCAGGAAGGACTCGACGAGGATGAGGCGCTTCTTGATGTTGTGGCGGAGGATCCAGCGGTACAGACGTTCATGGACAGTATTGCGTCATGGTGGTCAAGCCACCTTCTGCAAAACGCTTTACTTCATTCGTTTGATGTCGGATCTGGCGGGACTGATAGTAAAAAGCACCTTCAAAGACAAATAAATCTTGCTCTGAAAGTCGCTCCTCGCCTGTCTACCGCACATACTAGGGCAGCGGTCATGAGAGCCGTATTATTTGAAAGGGATCGACTGTGTGACATCAATTTAGTACTCGCTGCTCTACCATCGAAGAAACACCAAGAGTCCCAAGTGTCAAATTTTCTCGACTCATCATTACCTATGGTAGTACGCGAGGAGATTGCAATTGCTGTCCGCTGTGCAATGATAGCGACCATAATCAAGGCGCGAACGACAAACGACACATCTTTCCCATCACATTTAACCATTCGCAAGGCCATTAATTGGCTTAATCAGCTTCCACTCGATCCGATCGAGCTCACTCTTATCAGCTTTGCTGCGGTGTACCATCTGCTTCATACTGTTGTAGCTTACGGTGACCTTTTATCCTCCTCCTCCGCCTCTTCACCGTCAGCAACATCATCCGACTTCTCAATATCCACAACCAAATCAGCACCACATTCACTACAGAAGACCGATTCATCGTCTACCACTATGCAACCTATGAGTGCCAGACGAGCGCGTTCAAACAGCGTTTCAGAGCCCACCCCTCAATACAGCCGCATCGCTGGCGATCTAATGTACTGGGCACGGAACGCTTACAACCCAGCGTTCTACGGCCTTACGACAACGATGGTCGATACTGTCGAAGCCGAATGCGTTTCGATTTGTAAGGATGTCGGAATTAATATCCTAGAAGGCCCCCATCACGATCCGCGGGTTGCTATCAAGTCAAGTATACGGAAGCTGATCAACGAGGAGCAAAAGCAAGTCAAAAGGCTCTCTGTCGGCCAGAAAGAGGAATGCGTACATGTAGCGTCTGCTATGTGAATCATTTCAAGCGATATGACATAATAAGGACGAGCACTCAAGGCACGATTATGATTTAAACGGTGTATATATTCCTGTTTATTAATATGTAACAACTAGCTTTATATGGATTTATATGGAACGTCGAGGACAACATTCTGGGTGGTTTGCTGGTCATGGGGTGTTTTTTGGTTGGAAATAATGGTATCTACCGCTTTTGATTTTTTGAAATAAAAAAATATATCCAATTCAGATGTAGTCTCGCGGCAATTAGAGAAAACAGTTGACTGAGAGAGAAAAGTTTGTAAATAGTTAAAAGAACAAAAGGATGGATGAACAAAGAAACAAAGAAAATATATCAACGCAATCATTATTTGTCATTTACCATGAAAAAGATTCTTCGAAAAATTCTACCGTCTTCCTCCCCTGGATGTCTCTGACAGCTTTTCGTACCTCGTCACCCATACCACCCGGTCCACAAACGCTGACAGCCATGGCACCGACTTGCTCTGCCATTTCTCGCTCTAGCACTTGACGAAAGAGTGGTTTGCCTAGGTTTATAGTTACCGGTACCGCCGCTGAGCTGAGCTGGGTCCAGTCTGTAGAAGAATTCATTGTGTCTGGGTTTGGACTCGGATCTTTTGTGTCTTCTGGTGAATAGTGGATCTCGTCTTCGTTGTAATAGTTGTTTATGGTGTTGAGAATTGTCAAAGATGACGATGGGTCAGGAGGTGTTGCTGGTGGTGGTACGCCCGCGAAAGAAGAATGATGGTGAGGTTGAGACGGGGTTGAGCCATATGAGATGGGTGTTGTATTTGAAGATGTATAAGTAATTTCTACATCTTTATCCAAATGGCCTGGACGGCTGTATTTGCTTTTCTTCCCTTCGCCGCATATGAGAGATGAGTAGCTAGCTTGTAATGGGTCGGTAGTATTGAAGATCGTGCCACCGTTGTTGCTGCTATAGTATGTCGTCAGGTGTACGTGGACTGAAAGAGAAAGGATATTCTGAGAGTAAGCGCTGTTCTCAAGAGAATATGGGTTGTGACGATGTGCACAAGTAGACGACGGATTTGAGAATGTGACTGCGCCTTGAACGACCGGGTGAGTCAATATATGGGTCATCCACGGCTGAACCCACTGGAGGTGGTCTACAAGGAGATTCGGCTATGTTAGCATAATTAGAAAAACCCCGAAGAGAAAAACACATACCAAAGCTACGGACCACCCACAACAATGTTATTCGACGTGTTGCCACAGATCCTCTGGCAAATCCGTCTATTAACTCTCGGAGATGCGAGATTGAATGCGTTATGCCAATGCCTCCCGCAATAAGTAGGGTAGACCCATATGAATCGAGTGAGTGGATTCCTCCTGCATTGTGTTCTCATCAGCATTCAAATTCTGTACTAGCTCACAGTAGTCTCGGTGGTTCAAAATGCACATACCAAAAGGCCCCTCGGCTAAAGCCCATAGGCGGCGATTGTGGCCAGATATCAACCCAACAGACTTGAGCATCTTCTTTGTGAAGCCGTCTCGCTTCCGAATAAGAAAAGACACAGTTCTTCTAACATTTTCCTCGCCATCGGTACTGAGTATACTTTTGGTAGAACTGCTGCCACCTTTCTCTAGCGTCAATGTTGGGTGAGATGAGGGATGCCCTTGTTCGACAGATTCCCAGGCCGCAGAGAATGGATGAGACGTCCATAACCCGAGGGCAGGTATATACAGATACATATACTGCCCGGCTTTGAATTTCCATGGGTGTGCAGCTGTAATATCAACTCGAGCAACATCGCCTGGGAGAAGTTTGATCGAAGCGGTAGTTAGGGTTCTGCCGCAATTCCTCCATATGACGATGAAGAGTCGTAGAAGTCGCTTCAAATGATCAAGTCAGCAATGCACTTCCATTCATTACGACATCCACATTTCAGGTCACTTACATCTATGATCCATGCCACAATGGCCGCAAGTAATATCCATCTTTGAGCGTATTTGTGTAGGTGATACCACAGCATGGCAAAAGACGCGGCCACCAACACAATGTGCAAGTGAAGGAAAAACTCGTAAAATGCGTGGCGGACGGGCGAAAGTGATTGAAAAAGAATTATTATAAATGCTATAGCGGCCTTGATGGCGTTAGTAGAGCGTTGATGTCAATATCCATTCGTTCACAGCTGGCAATAGCCCAGAAATCATTAGTCAGGTCATGCTTACCACAAAGCCAAACGTGAATATAGGAACATGAAATAAATGATTGGGAATCGTGTTCCAGCCCTCTGCAATTCAATGGTTTAGTTGGCTCTTCTTCGTCAAGAATGATAAATTGCAAAGCATTATTAACATACTCCATAAGCCAACCCGAACAAGCACTGCAACTGTATGAGTAACAGCTTCTGCAACAACTGTCCTTCCTATCCAGCGGTGCACAAGATTGAACGTATCAAACGATACATGGAGAACAGGAATCAAAGGGTTGTTTCTACCAGCCGTTATAACCAATGGTATAAGATTGACAACCGCAAGGGTCCCCGTTGTTCCAATGAATGTGTGCAGCGATATAATAATTGGCTGTGACCAGTCAACCGTAAATACGCCAAACACAACATTCAAAGCGAAATAAGAAACCAGCAGAATGGTTTCCATCCTACTTGGTATTGTGCCCATGTGTATCTGACCATGACATATCCGAAACTCGCGGTTGTGTCTCCTTTCAAATAGAGGTGCATACAGGAAGTGTCGATTGAAGCTAGATTTTGCGCGATTCGGAAGGCTGAACCGGCTTTGGGAAGTATGATAGATTGAAAACCTCAGTCGCTGGCGGTTTGTATGAACTGACCACATTCGAAATATGAAAAAGATTAGGATATAGCAAGACAGAATTATGATGGGCATGTAGAGAAGAAACATGCCCACGTAACTCTTGCTTTCGCTTGCATTGGCGTCTTTGTGGTGTGTTTTTTGGTGATGCTTCTGCTGGGCCATATTCGCAGTTCTGAAGCCTTTCCCATCCATTTTTGCTGCGAAAACTGATCATAGGCTACTAGGTCAAGGCAGAGTTCAAAAGAACAACATCGTGAATGAGTAAAGATTGTCATAGCTCGACATAGTCAAGTTAAACTACCTCTCTTATGACGAACCAATGGCACGTCACGCAGAAGCCGGAAAAAGGGGAGGTGGTTTGTGCTTTCAAGAATATCGAAAGCATTTTTCTAGTTCCCATATTCTCCATCTTTGAGTGAGGGGAATATCAGTGCTCCAACCATTATCGTCATCGAGGTCCACCTGTGGACTCATTCAAACTTCGATCCTATATCGTTGGAGAATGAATGACGTACGCCACAATTCAGGTTAACTAATCAAACCACAATTTTTCAGCCAAAAGAGAATCCTCCTCCTTAGAAAGAGAGAGTGTGTGGTAGTACATCATATCTGAAACGATTGGAATGTCACAGTACAGAGAAGGAAGGGGCCACGGAATTCCTCAACTCTCGACGCTGATAAGCAGATAGTGGTAATGCAGAATGTACGAGACCAACGTCGATGAGTTAGCGGGGAATGCCAATTATTCAAATGTAGCAGTCGTATTGATAAGAACTCAACGATAAAGAGATGGTGCTGAATTATGAGTCTCCAGCCAATTCCGCTTCGTTCAAGGGTTAGAGAGCTTGCTTTTTTAAACCCTGAGTCCAGCTGCCTGATAGCGTAATCCCTGTCTCCACGCCGATAACCTTTATCATCGGAATGTGATATTTGCCATATCATTACGTAGATAGCGCCATTCATTCCGAGGACAAAGCAAAGTAGACGGTTTTTCTATAGCAGTTTAGGGCTTGGTTAGGGTTATCGAACTAAAGCGGACCCATAATATAACCCTAACCCTATCTTACGCGTGGGTGTGACTTTCTGTGGAATTTGTCTGAAGAAATTTGGAACTATCTCAGCGTGGGGAAAGAGGAGAAAAGGATGGAAAAGGCTCAATGTCTATACCAGGCTCGGTGCATGGTTACCGGACTACAGAGCTCAAGCAGCTGTTTTGTGAACCCATCCAGCCAATCCTGTAGAAGAGAAATTGATTATATTCTACCACAGAGAAAAAAGAGAAAAGTATTTCTCTACTTAAACAGGGATGACGGTCTTGACAAATTAACCAGAGTATGATCTTGTCGCCGTGTAACCGCCCCATCCTCCTTACTGCACGACTGATTGGCTTACGACCCGACATGGAGGGGAAAAACTTACAAGGAAACAATTATTCCGACCGACTTGCATGGGAATACTCCCAGCCTTCGCCATTCAGATTTTCTGTTTTGTCCCCTACCGACCTAACATAGTTGTTATATAGAGCCCCAATTCATCTATCCCTCGAGGAAACAGAAGAAAGCAAAACAGCACCATGGGGAAGACCTTTCGTATTCTCGGGCTTCATGGCTTCGGGACAAGTGGGTTTATAATGGATTCGCAAACATGCAAGTAAACAAACAATTTCCTCCACTTGGTCGTCTTGTCCGAGTGATTTTATTGTCGCCACAAGTTGACTTATTGATAATCCGACTGGAAATAGCATCTTTCCGCCACACTCTCAAAAAAGAATTACTCGAAGATGAGAGCGCGGATACCTTCGAGTTCGATTTTTTGGACGGGTGGCTCGACTCGACACCGGCCGCCGGCATAGAGCTCTTTTACAACCCGCCATACTACTGCTGGTGGCCAACAGATCCCAAAATGCAGGACATGTTGAAAGCACGAGACCGACTCAAACATTACCTTAAACAGCACGGGCCATACGATGGAGTCATCATGTTCTCGCAGGGCTGCACCTTGGGGGCAAGTTTGCTATTGGAACACTTCAAAGAAACGCCTCAAGACCCTCCGCCGTTCAAATTCGCCATTTTCATCTGTGGGGGACCTTCGCTTCTGCAGTTGGAGTCTGAATTCGGCTTTACCATCACACCGGAGTTGTGGGATATTGATGCCGCGGGCCGCAAATCACTGTCACAGAAGGCTGATACTACTGCCATTCTGGCGCAGGGCTCGAATAGGTGGCAAAATGACCTCAGTAGTGTGACGGATCTGTCTCTGGAGGAACTGGTAAAGATGATCCAAGGCCCATATCAAATAAACATTCCTACAGTGCATATCGTTGGAGCGAAGGATCCGAGGAATCTTGCTGGCCATCAGTTGCATGAAATTTGCCATCCTGAAGTACGCAAGATCTACGAGCATGCAGGTGGCCATGATATCCCAAGGGATAAGACTACTAGTGCCACCATCTGTAAGCTGCTCAGGTGGGTGACGTCTCCTATAACGGCGGCCAAGTTAGAGAAGGCAAACGGGGTATAAGATTGATAACGAAGCATTGTATTGATGAATATCTCTATCTGGTTGTGATAATTATGATCAAAGCATATATATGAGTAATAAATTTAGACATTATTTTTTGCAAATGCTTTTCGCGCATTAATTTCTTTGTTTCGTTTGCTGAACTAATGCCACCAACGTCATGCTGTATTCTATACCGATATTGCGGGATTGAAATAAAAAAAAAAAGTCAAAACTTCCGAAAGGGGTGTTTCTGATCGCCCCGATATTGTACAAACCCATGCATCCATTCATAGTCGTCATTAAATAGGGTATCAGTCGAGTGTATGTAAGCCCGGAATGGCCGTGTAAACCTGAAGCCGGTATATATATCAATAATGTAATATATATTGCTGCTCCTCCTGTTTGTCTGCTGATGACCAGGTCTAAAGAAGGAGGATAAAACTGAGCCACAATCGTTATTCACGATAAACGATAATTTATCATTTGGTTAAACTTCCGGCTTCTCGCCGTTTGGCTGAGCCACTGCTCTCTGTGCTCCCAGTGTTTTCTGTTGCTCTTGCCCGTAATCAGAAAATGGCCCGTGGGCATCATTGTGGATTTGCGACTTTATCAGCAAATAACAGCTACCAATTGTAGCGATCATGCCCGGCCACAGGAGAACCACAGCAGCGATGGCTTTCGGGTTATGTCGGTAGTCTTGAGCAAAACAACACGATGAGTAAGTGCTTTCAAAATAATGATGGTAAGACAACAATATTTACTTACAAAAATTGGGCTGCTTTTGTGAAAGCTCCAAAAGCCTGGTAGCTTCGCTGCTATCAACCCCTGAGATATAAGCATGTCTCGTGGCGACAATAACCTGTGATTGGATGGTTCATATCAATATAAAAGCCAACCTCATTTATCTCATGGAAATCGTGGGGCAGTATCATACAGTCAAAGCAATGGCATCCGCAAAACACATGAAAGTGACAGCCACAGCACAGATTTTCCATGCAAGGCGAACGGCGCGACTTTCGTGGCGTTCTGGCCAGAAGAGGTCAAAGAAGAACGCCGCTCCAAAAATGGTAGCAACAGCGATTCCCACGAAGATGTTATACGAGGCTATCCCGACAAAGTCATCGTTATAAATTGCCGCCGTGTTGTTCAGCTTCTCAACAAAAGCTTGCTGGTCAACATAATCTGCACTCATGACGAAAGGATAGCTGATTAGCATGATGAATATATCTAGCGCGCGAAAATGACGAAAACTAACCTGACAGAGCTGCTGTGCCCACTGACTCGGAACACACGCAAAGGATCATGGCGAGCTGGTAGACAATCATCTTGTATCTTCGCAAGTAATAAACATTGTTGAACATGTATGATGACTTGAACTTGGACCACTGCATGTCGTGCAGGTCCAATCCCCAGATGACAACCATGTTGAGTGTGTTTTGAGAACTGTCTTCTCCTTTTTCCTATTTTCTGTAGGATGTTTTGAACGGGAATCAGATCTTATCTCGGCTTTCCAGCATGTGGGAAAAGGCCGTTGTGGTTTCAGAGCGGCGACCACTGTGTGTATAATCGGCCAGGGGTGAAGTCAACAATGCTGTTTTCCGAGATCACATAAACCCAGCATACGACGCTTGTATCACGAAGAGAAACGAAATTAAAAAGCAGTCGGGAGTAATGGAGCGAGGATGTGGAATGCGGAATGTCTTATCCGTTCAGCGTTGTAGGCAGAGGGCTCTCGACGTCCGACGACCCTGATAGTGCTCTGTGCGCGAGCCGACACATCCACCAGTCATGTGTGCCACGCTCATAGTTAGGCAAGCAAGGAGAAAGCCGCTTCTCGCACTGACGAAGGCTGGGTGTGGTTGAGGCGGAAACAGCGAGCGGCGAGTCAGGGAGAGCCCGGGCCGATGACGTCAGGCGCGCTGTTATGTCATTTGCAGCTCTTCCGTACGCGACCAGGAAACGCAGCCCGCGTGCAAGCAGTCGACTGATTGGCACGCAGTCCTTCTGGAGAGGGGAGGGAGATTCGTCCGCCTGCGTTCCTGTGCGCGTCCAGCTTTGCGTATATCCACATATGACGGGCGCTGGTTGACGATCCTCGATTTCTTGTTTCTGTCCAGTCTTGGCTTTGACGTGGCCGGCCCAGGGGAGGCCCCTGATAAGTTAGTTGATCGAGTTAGATGTCGTCGGTGGAGATTATTGGCCGATGCGAATCTAATCTTCTTTAGATTCTTTAGAATATTTGATTGACATTGATGGCGGCTAGATACATGATCCATTCGCAAACGCGCGGCCATGACTTGCTGGCCTTGATTACTGACTACACGTAACTCCAGGCTAAGTTACTGCGACCACAAGAAGCTAACGACAGTACTCCTAAGACTGAGAAGCATAAAATAGTTGACCGACTGAAAAAGCAAGCCTGGAGGCAAGTTGATAGCAGAGCAGGCCTGGTGTCGCACGATGCGATGGCGGAACATTGTTTCTCCGGCCTTTTCAAGCTCTGTTTTGCCGCTTCAATATTGGAAGCCGCCAAAAATATCTCTTCCTAGACAAGCACCGGCATACAACTACTCCCGAGAGTTCCTGCGATCTCTTGCCGGCTCCCTCCAATTGTAACTTCCATGATAGAGCCATCCGCTACCGTGTCGCCTCTGACTCGTTCAGATGGCTCCGCCCAATACAACTGCCCAACAACGGGCTTCAAGATTCTAGGCTCTGTCAATGGACCAATTGAACTTCCTGGTCGTCGCGACGCTCAGAAACCAGAGGAAGCAACCTTGGAGGTTTTGGTTAAACCCGCAACCGCCCAGAGCGCGATTGGAGAGAGATATGTGGAGGGCATATTGAAGACGCTGTTGGAAAAAATCGTCCTCGGAAGAGAAAAGGGCTTCGCCAGGCGCGGCGTCGTGATCACGCTCCTTATCTTAGGAGGCTTGCGCGAAGCAAAGGTTGGCAGAGGAGAGTCTGTGAGTGCTTTTTTTTTGTCCGTTTGTCCGCTAGTTCCATTCTGCTAATCATGGTCTGCTTCACAGTACTTACCTGCACTACCTGCCCTCCTACACGCCGCTCTGCTTGCCTTGCTATCGGCGGGAATACCATTGTCCATGACCTATACTGCAGCAATCTTGGCTGTTAGCTCTGCAAACAAGATTACCCCTGAGCCGTCTCTCGATGAATGCGCCAAAGCCAAGTCGCTACACGTGCTTGCATTTTCATCCAAGGGCCACCTTCTCTTGAACGAGAGCCAAGGGACATTCGATTTCGGCACTTGGGAACAGGTCTATGACCAGGCTATTTCAATTTGCCGGGAAAAGAAGGTCGCAGGCAAAGACGGGGATGTGGCCATGGATGCATCACATACCTTGGAGGCTTTCCTGAGAGAGACGGTTGAAGAGAAGATCTCTCAGGACTATGCGTGGTCGAATACTGGCGCTTGATACTATTGTTTCCGACTGCTTATGACCATCATGGGCTGTGTGGCTGCTACCTTCGTTTGCGAATACATTCCCGGCGCGAGACAGCCGCGCTGCCACCGCCAGGGTGGATGGGACAACGATTCTGTCATCTCGTCTCGGGCAGCGCACATAACTCTATTATTCTATAGACTACTATTGCCGAACTCTCTGCGTCAACTACAGAAGCGACGCTAACTGCCGCCCAGGGGTCAGGGGAGGTACTAGCGAGAAGCTGTCCGAAAGGGAGTCGCCGCGAGGTTTGACCGTGAAGGAAAGCCATGTTCCCAATTTCGCCAGGAAACCAATCCACGTCAGCATGTTTGAAAAAGAACAAACATGCGCATGTAGGTAGATAGGCCGATTGATTCTACTAGAGACAATCTACGCCACAGAAGGTGCACACGTCTGTGCATCCAAGTCAATAGTAATATAACCTACCTCTGTTTGAGATTGCGGTCTGGACCAGTTTCCTAGTTTTATAGACGCAGGATGAAAGAGGCGTCGGCGACGGCAAGCCGAGGCAAGGTGAAACCAGCAGGCGTGTCATGCCAAATGAGCTACCAGCTGGCATGTCTCGAAAGTGTTCCGAGATGCAGCCCCGTCCGAACGAGGTCGTATTCGCGACAGGCCATTGTTATGATCGCTGCGGGAAAGGAGTAACTAATTGTCGTGATGCCGAGAAGATTCTAGATGGGTTCACACTGGTACGTAGCAGATTGCAGTCGGGGTAGTTAGCCTGGGGCTAGCGCCAGTCGCCAGATGCGCGGCAGTTGTCGATAAGACTAGCAGGAGCTCCTTTGGGACCATGCAGCCAGACATAAAATGCTGGGGTGCGCTCGGCTATGTGCCATATGAAGATTTCCTTTTTCTTTTCCCCAGGGCGAGACAGACATTAGGGAGAGAAGAGACGACGGAGATTTCCAGGCTGGTAAAAGTCCGCATCCAGTTTCCCGTGGGCCGCCGCAATCTGCCCGCCCCGCGTTGCTTCTACGGAGTTCCGAGCGACTGCCACTGCGACAGCAACACTCCCAACGGTGACCCGGAGTATTATATTATTTCAACAACCAGCCTGCCTCCCCCCGCCAGCGCCTCGCCTGTGCTCGCGTTGTTCTTCTTCCTATTAATAGCCCGCTTCATTCTGGGCGCGCCCGATGATTGGTCGCAACCGCCAGGGCGCACTGCACAGTTCCTCAATAGTCATCGTTTTAGACCGCTGGCCGGTCGATTGAGACTGCACTAAGTTGGGAACGAACGAACCGCTGACTAAATTCCATCCAGCTCTACGGAGTAGTCGTATGGTGCGCTGCGCTATACCGCTAGTTAGTTAGCGAATCGTTGATTACTCATTCTGCCTTGACCAAGTCCGAATCCAATGCCACCATCAACCGCGGACGAATCTCCCGTCGATGCCGGCGGTGCTATAAGGAAGGCGGACACGCCTACTCCTACGCCCACACCTACGCCCACGCCCACGGCGAAGATGCCAGCGGCTTTCACACATCCTATTTTATCTCCGCCAAACGCCGACCGCGAGGTTGCTTCGTCCGGCTTTACGCCAGAGTCCCGCACTAGGCCATCACTAGTTGCTCAGATCTCTCAAGGCCCTCCCGGTGCTGTTGCTGCCCGCGCCGCTTCTGTGTCATCTGTGGGCGGACTGCTTCTTCGTGATTATGCTCGTACCGCTGATCCCTCTACTACGGATCAAGAGATCCATGTGAGGGAAGCGGTTGAATCGCGGTCTATGGACAGCGTCCACCTACAGACAGAAGTCCAGCGTTCAGCAGATAAACCATTGCCCTCGCCGTTTCATCAACTGCGTTCATTCCAGTCACATCGAAAGGGCACATTATCCATAGACACAGTACCACGTCAGACCATCATGAAAGCGCTGGCATCGCGGCCGCCTGTAAACGGCAATACGCCCACGTTTCCTTTGGTCTCTTCTTTAAACGGTGTCCTCAGCGGAAGAACCCGCTCTAATTCTGTGGAGGAGGTGGAACAACAGGAGGGCAAAAACAACACATCCTCGTCACAAACTCTCTCTGCGGCCTTGAGCAACCTTCAATCAGGCGGATATTCGGATAAGACTTGTTCCTCAGCGACAGCCCGCCTCGCACTACAATCTCCGTGCTTCTTCCACCAGCGGTTTGACGATGCAGTAAATATCCAGAAAGTTCTTGAAGAGATAGCAGACGATGAATGGCTTTCACATTCTCGCTTGATGCAAACGGCAACCGGGGTAAGAGAGGTGTCGAAACAGCTTCAGCGACGGCCCATCAAGCGAGCTGTCAAGACTGTTATGATAGTCACCAAGGCGCGGGATAATCGCCTTGTATACCTCACTCGCGAGGTTGCCGAATGGCTTCTTAGCTCCCCCCGTTATGGGAAGGATGTAGGTGTTAACGTCTACGTGGACTCAAAGCTCCGCAATTCGAAAAGATTTGACGCGGCAGGCCTACTGGCAAAGGACTCCCGCTTCGAGTCGATGCTGAAGTACTGGACACCTGATCTGTGCTGGACATCGCCAGAAAAGTTTGATCTGGTTCTCACACTGGGCGGCGATGGAACTGTCCTGTTTACCTCTTGGCTGTTCCAGCGCATCGTCCCGCCAATTTTGTCTTTCTCTTTGGGAAGCTTGGGTTTCCTCACAAACTTTGAATTCGAAAAATATAAGGAACACCTCAACCATATCATGGGCGAAGGGGGAATGCGAGTCAATCTGCGCATGAGATTTACTTGCACAGTGTACCGAGCGGATCGAAGCAAAGGTGCTGTACCTGGGGATGTCGAGGAGGGGGAGCAATTCGAAGTGCTCAATGAACTGGTCATTGATCGTGGTCCTTCACCATATGTATCAAATCTCGAACTTTTCGGAGACAATGAGCTTTTGACAGTCATTCAAGCGGACGGCTGTATCTTCTCTACACCCACTGGTAAGACACATACATTTTAATCCTTTGGGGTCAATGCATTATTCTAACGTGATCTAGGTTCGACCGCTTATTCACTTTCAGCTGGTGGCTCATTGATTCACCCCTCCATTCCCGGCATATTACTTACTCCAATTTGCCCTCACACACTCTCGTTCCGGCCCATGGTTCTCTCTGACGCGATGCTTTTGCGCATTGCTGTCCCGAACCTTTCTCGGTCTACTGCATATTGCTCCTTTGACGGTAAAGGTCGTATCGAACTACGACAAGGCGACTACGTTACAGTTGTGGCCAGCCAGTACCCTTTTCCAACAGTTGTCTCCGGTGGTGGTGAATGGTTTGAAAGTGTGCGCCGTGCTCTCCGGTGGAATGTCCGCGGGGCTGTTCAGAAAGCATGGAATGGTGATGTTGACGAGACTGCTGAGGGTGGAGCAGACGAAGAAAATGTCGATTTCGACATCGACTTTGACAATGCAACAACAGGCACTGACAGTGGCGTGGGGCCCAGCGAAGATGGCGATGCCTATGGAACGGGAGCAGGTAGCCCCATGCGGAGACAGATGAGCTTGTTGAGCATGTAACGAATTTCATTATTGACGACCGAGTGTGTTCGTTTTCTTCTTTTTTACTGGTGTGATACGAGTGCGAGTGTCACTTGTATGGTTCTTGCAAACATTGTTTTGGGAGAGGGCGTTCCTGGCGATTTTATGCATCAAGAGTTAGAGTATAAGAGTATATGACCCAGATACAGACATCAATAGATACAGTCGTTACTGTCAACTGTTCAAGCACACGAGTTGGCATTCTTTTCCACGAACTTTCCTCGACATAGTCCAATCTCAATGACATTGCAGTAGATAATTTGCTTTACGTAGCCGATTCATGTGGCGACTCTTGACATTGTTCCTCGTATTGGATGTGCCATCATCCACTTGCTTGTGATGATTTGTCGCATTTCAGTTTTCGGCCAGATCTCGATATTCCACTCCTTGGACCGCCGGAATTACCGGCCGCAAGTCATTCAAAGCGTCATTTTCTTTGCAACACCGGAGTAATGCGTTTCCGTGAATTTGTTAATAGTAGCAATCAATCGATCACCCTGTTGCTACATGAAAAAAACCCCAGATTTCGCCTGGCGGAGGCCGCCGCCTGATGCAGTCAGGTGACCAGCAGAGCCTGCGTGAAGCCTACTAGCTAGCCTGTAAAGCTGGTTTCCCCACGCAAACATTGCCAACTGATGACGGTTGTTCCCTGGGACTGGCAGAGACTCGAACAAATGGGCACAGGAAGCAGAGCCTCAGCCTCGCTGGCATAGCCGGAACAGGCTAGGCTCCAGCTCAGCCACCAGCGCGAACCAGCCACGCGAGTCTCTGCTGCGTCCACAGTCTGAGTTCTGGGTCTGGTTCTGGGGAATTTTCGGCGCGCTCGTTGCTTTTTATTTCGGCGAGATCTCGGCTAATTTTGCTGCCAGAGTTGTCTTTCTTACTACTTGGCTCTTAGCTTGCCTGGATTGCTTGAGTTGGGCCAGTTCCCGCTTGTTTGTGTACGCTTGCTTGCTTCCTGCTGCTGCTCCTCCCATACTATACCGGTCTCCTCTCTGTCCGCCTGACTGACTGACTGCACTCCGGACAGAACACAAGAGAAAATCACCGAGAATGGATCGCTTGGTAAGAACGAAAACACTGACCGTGTTTCTGAATTTTAGCGACTTGTGACCCTCCCCCAAATGGGCCCTCACGTTGGCTATAAATACCCGACTGGCTGTCCCGCGATCGACGAACGAGGCATCAAGTCGTGTGCAGTCGAGCTACCTGACGGCACTGATTAAAAACTTCATCGCTGACTCCTCTTCTTTTCGGACACGTGTAGATCCGAGCACATTAGTCTATCAACTTGAACTGGCAACTTACTTCTGTTACTCTTTGCCTTGCCGAGGACGATTACGCATTCTTCTGCACCAGCCATACGATTGACATTAATATGGTAAGTACAAAAGCTAATCAGTCCCTTGCGTTGTTGTGTAACGGACCTGCCTTCGCACCCCTTCCCTTGATCTTGGTTTCTATTTTTATTTTCAAGTGTGTCTCTTCCATCTCTGGGACCACATTTGTCTTTACATTTGCGGCATCGTACAAAGCTGACTGACACTGGCCCCCTAGCCCCACGCCGATTCCTCGTCCTTTGCTGCCGGTGCCTCTAAGGAGCAGGTCTATGACCAGGTGTTGGAACAGACGCAAGGGTTGCTCACCGGACAACGGAATTGGGTACGTACCACTTACCTCTCACACAGCTTGAGACATGCTGCTGACCGCGTGGATATCTCTATAGGTTAGGTGAGAATAAACCCCGCATCCCTACCTCGTCACGTCGCATTCCGAGTGTATTCCACATGGTGTTGGCTGCAATAAGAGAAAGCTATGTCGAGCCTTGAGCTAGGGTGCAATCGACGAGGCAGAAAACAGAGACAAGACTAATGCGATTATATTGTCATCAGCAACCTCGCCAATGTAGCATCCCTGCTATGGCACGCCTACGCGTCACTCCCGAAGCCGTCATCGGCCGTCAACTGGGCAGGCTTCTACGTTCGCGACGACCTTTTCCCTCTCCTAGCATCTCCGAAGAGATCTAATAGTATCTCCGGCCTGACAACCACCACAATCACCACGAGCTACGCCTCTCATGACGAGAAGAAGCTCCTTCTCGGTCCTTTCCAGGGCAAGCCTGCTTGCCAGGAAATCAAATTTGGACGTGGAGTGTGCGGAACGGCGGCTAGCAAGAAGGAAACCGTTGTGGTGCCGGACGTGTTGGAGTTCCCCGGCCATATTGCCTGTGATGCTGATAGCCGGAGTGAAATTGTGGTTCCTATTATATTCGAGGGCGAGGTAAATCCCAATTGCATCTGGCAACAACTTTCGATCCTCTGTCTGACTGATTCGCATTAGACTGTCGCAATCATTGATATCGATTGCACCGAACCCTCGGGGTTCGACGAGATTGACAAAAAGTACCTTCAACAGCTTGCTCAGCTGCTGTCGGAGAGCTGCGACTGGTGACAACTTGTGATGGAAGCATTTGTTGTCTATTTCTTTTTCTCTTTTCTCGTGTTATTTATCTAATATGTGGATTATGATGTTAACGACGCCCTAAGATAACTATATATGCATGCACGAACATAGACCAGTCTGACAGTCGCATGATTTTCTCGGCGTCGTGTCTTTGAATGATTTGATGAAGTTACCATTACTTTTATCTGTGCCCGTCCCGTCTCTTGAGTAGCTCAATGTTCTTTTTTATGCGCAGCAAACAATACGAGGTTGTTCCAACTGTGTCTCAATCTCTGATGCAACCCCATGATTGCGAATTGGCCAATCAAAAGCGGGCAGCTTAGTGTTCGGCGGCGGCGGAGTCAAGCAGCAGCTCCTATTGGCGGACGGTACCCACTCGTAAGCTCTCTGTAATGGATAGATTACCGTACCTGCCTTACCAGATCCATACGGCTCGCTGGTACCGCCAGCTTTAAAACGGCGCTCATCGCCACCACAAACTAGGCTCTCCTTCTTTCCCCCTCATCAGCTCTCACCTCTTCCCCCCAACCCGCAGCGTTGTCAGCCTTCAGTGCAGGACTTTAAGAGTCCTGCCTCCCATTGCCTCTAGGGCAGTCCTCTTTCCCCCTCCACAATCCAATCTACATGGTCAGCGGTTCCTCCGGAGTCCCCTGTCCCACCATGGAATTCATCTTCTGGCAGCCCAACCAGCAAGGACTCTACGAACGTGCTGCGTAGTAGTAGTCACCACCAACAACAAGACGAAAGTCACCAACAGCAGCAGCAACATCATAATATCTTCGATTTTTCCTTTGAGCATGATTCTTTTTCTTCATCGTCTTCGTCGTCCTCTCCTTCTATTCAGTTATCGGACCCCAGTTCATCACTATGGTCAAACCCTTACCAAGTGCCCTGTGCTACGCCGGAATCACTTGATCAACTAGCTAGCACTTTGGATTTGGATTTCCTGTTGGCGGATCCTACGTCCGGGCTTGGTTCTACGGATCCTCATTACCCCGGAACTTCTGTTCAGCAGGACGAGCTGTCTTTTGACTTGTCGCTTGGCTTTGGCAGTGCTGCAACACAATACCAATCAGGTTCGGGCGCTGCTCAGACCATCGGTATTGTGGAAGACGCCTCTTCCTGTTCCCCCGCGAACGTGTCTGAAGGAGGGACTTGTTCTATTGATCTTGCCAGTTTGGGTACAGATCAATTTTACTCTGCGAATACCCCTGCTTTTTCTTCTATCTCTTCTACGACTATGAACATTGCCGCGTCCCCTGTATCTATGGCGTCGCACCCTTCACAAGATTATCACCCTCATTTGCAACAACACCGACAGCCCTTTCTGGCTCCCAAGCAACAGCGTACTTCTCCGTCTTCTTCGTCTTCATCTTGCTCTCCTGCGCTCAGCAACATTCTCGCCATCGCTGGCAACCCCGGCAACAAAACTTCGAGGAAGCGATCTCATGGCGCAACAGAGTCTGCAAACATGGATCTATCCAGCAACAACAGTGCGCAAGATTCAGAAGAGGAGCGCATCGTCGAGAAACGCCGTCGCAACACGATGGCAGCTCGGCGATTCCGGCAACGGAAGCAAGATCACGTCGAGGATCTGGAGTCGCAGTTAGCTAAGGTGTCCAAGGAAAGGGATGATCTAAGGTTGCAAGTTGCGAAGTGGGAAGGCGAAGTGATGGCGCTGAGGAAGTTGTTGGAGATGAAGAAGTAGCGTGTTTAATTTTGTTTTATTCTTGCTTTGTTTATATCAGAATTATTGAAATAATTTTTTTTTTGACTTTCATATTCTAGCTCTAATCAATCCTAAAACGATTTAGTAGCTACTATGACATTGATTGTGTCCTGGCTTAGTTTTAATCGGCAAATTGACGAGGCTTGCCGAGCACCACCTTAGAGATAAGCAGATCGCCTCAGTACCCGGACGGATGGCGTCGCCCTTGACGATTTTGTCCAGGTTCCAAGTATAAATAGCCAGACAAGTGCTCGAGTCATTCGCAAGCTTAGCACCAAGCCAATGGTCGACCAGCTATTCGATGATGTAGTTCTTTTAGAGTTATGAACAAGATAGTATCCATCCATATCAGATGGAAACTAATAAAACGGCAAAATTACATACGTTACATTCTCCGTAAAAACACACTGCGGTAAAACAACCTTGCCCTCAAATACTAAAAATACACATAGTAAGTCTGCCCAATCAGAGGGCTAGAAAATGAGTCATGATTTCTCATTGTTAGCACACACACCATCTTCCGCTTTTGGTCTAGGGCTGAGTGAGGGCCAGATTTCTGCATAGAACATTCTCCTGCCATGATAGGTAATTCGATGGAAATCTGTCTGGACACGGAGACATAGTCCTGCTGTGCCATCATATGCATACAGTCAGTTAGATATAGTACAATTGAATACTTTGGATAGTTAGAAAAAAAAACCAATAGTGAGAATGTGAACATTATCAGATATATCTGTTATTGAATTAGGATATAATTACTAGATAAATCTGCAAGACAAGGGTATAAATAACCAGATCTACGACTAAGCTTTTCAACATTAGCCAGGGTCTGATAACGGCATTATTCACGTCAAATATATGACATGCCACATGACAGAACGTTCTCCTCAACCTCCTCCTGTGCATAATTAATTAACACCACCACCTCAATGACCACCATTAGACAAATCAACTCACAGCTTGACCATGGTGTGGCACTAGCAGCTTGGACAAGGATTTAGGCAGCTGGAGTAGTCTCAGCAACCTTCTCTGGCTCAGCCCTGTTGACCTCGACTTCCGGGTCTTCCAGGTGGAGAGCACCCAAAGTAGACTTGATATCAGCTGTACCGCTTTCAATAGCAGCCATGCGTTTGAAGGTGGGCTTGGTCTTCCATGCGGGTGTTCCCAGGTACGGGATACCTTGGGGATCCTCGAACATGGCCTCGGTCTCCTCAAGAGTCTTGCCGGCCGTTTCGGGGAAAAGGAAATAGACGTGGAGAGTCATAACAGTGTTAAAGACGGCGAAAAGAATGTAAGTCTTCCACTTAATGTTGGTGAAAGCAGTGGGCGTGAAAAGACCCAAAGCCGTGTTGAAAGCCCAGTTACCAGACGTAGCCATGGAAACACCCTTACCACGGTATCGGAGGGGGTACAACTCGGGGGGATAGATCCAAGAGGCTGGACCCCAGGATGTAGCATAAGAAGCCACGAAAAGGTACGTGCAGGCAATCAAACCCTTGGCGGGAGCTCCAGAAACACTCATGGACTCCTCCGATACACTATTGATACCACCAGGGATGACGGTACCGGTGCCTCCCATGATACCAGCATTGGCGTACATGAAGATGGCCATGAAAATACCACCAAAAATCATCAGAGGGCGACGGCCGACGCGATCAACGATGATCAAGGCGGGAAGAGTCATGATGACGTTGATGACATATTCGACAGAAGAAGACAACAAAGTGGCATTGCCAGTGAAGCCAGCCATGGTGAAGATGTAACCAATGTAGTACATCATCACGTTCATACCAGTGAGTTGAGACCAGATCTGAGTGAACAAGCCCAGTAGGGTTCGGTGGAGCATCCTAGGCTTGAACAGATCCAAGTAGGTCACGTTCGCATGACGGCGCTCAAACTCGCACATCTCCTTGATGTCTTGCAATTCAACGTGTACGAATTGGTGGTTGGGGTCGCCCTTGCCGTGAACCAGAGCCAAGACCTCGTGGCACTCCTCCCAGCGGTCATGACGCGCCAGCCAACGAGGAGATTCAGGTAAAAACATCATTCCCAGAAAGAGAAGGAAGGCGGGAATCATTTGCAAGCCCCATGGGATACGCCATGTAGCTGTGCTGTAGTCTTGGGCGGTCTTGCCACCAATGTAGGAGCACCCCACAGAGATGTAGTACATAATCAGGATACCCCAGGTGATAGCCCATTGCTGCAGGCCGACAAACCGACCACGCACGGTTGGAGGGGCGATCTCTGAGATGTAAACGGGAACTTGAGCAGATTCGAAACCGACGGCAAGACCGTTAATGACACGGCCGACACAAAGCATGGCAATGTCTTGCGAGGCACAGACAATCGTAGAGCCAATCACCCTAGATTGCCGTCGTTAGGATCGGCTTCAAGACAATGGAGCCTTTTAACGAACTCGAGACTCACCAGATGACACAACCAATCATGATAGATTTCTTTCGACCGATCCGGTCAGAAACCGGACCCGAGATGAGAGCTCCAAGCCACGAGCCTGCGGGCATGGAAGCCGTTATACCTCCCTGGTGCAGGGCGGTGGGACCACTGCAAGTGGTGTCATCATTGAACGGAGGGCCATTGGGACCCTGATTGAAGTAACACAAGTAAGCCGGCTCGGTCAACTGAGCCGACACTGAGGAAATGTCGAAACCGAACAGACCACCGCCGACGACGGCAATCGACGCAATGGCGTAGATGTTTCCGACAACCATGGTGAGTGATGGTGTGTTCTCTACTCTGCAGGAGATCGGATCCAAGTACCTCTCACCACAAGGCAGATGGATGTGAGCAAAGAGAGAAAGAAGCAGGAGAGGCAAAGAAACTTTTTTGGCAAACAGGGCAGACGAGAGGAAGACTTTATATATACAGAATTTCCAAAGCTGGCCCGATGTGTCCTGCTTGACTTTTATCCGTCTTCGTTACGTTCCCCGCCTGGATGGGGTTGTGAATGCGACGTTGTATTCCAGTTTCCCTGCGCGGTGGCCCCATGGGCAGGCACACTTGACTGTGGAGACTCCACTCCGTACATGGACGTTCTCCAATGCCGGCCATGGTCTGGAGACGTGGAGCAAGCAATCAATGCACAGAGGCAGACAAGTTGCGTGCGAGCCATCGAGTCAGGTTGTTTCCATGTGGAGAGCAACTAACATGTGGCCCCCTGTCCGCAGCTCTGGCCAACCAGCACGCCTCAACGAGGGAGGGATGAGTCTCCTAATCTGGCGTCATTTAAGGAGTTACTGGGTCCTATCCATGGACCACGGCCTGCTTGCCAACGCCCACATGGTCGACAGGGGAGTGCTGCAGCCGAGAAGAGAGGGAACTTACCTCCGCGCCAGACAATCCATGTTTCCGGAGGCACGGAAGAATGAAAGAGCAGAGGACGGGGAGATAGTCAGCTATTGCGATGGTCAATCATCACGATGCTGAGAACTTGGACCGGAGCTGGGAGATCGTCCAGAAGCGGCCGGCAGTGGCTGGCAGCCACAGGCTTAACTTACGCCTACTTCCGCGCCAGATCGGTGCCTTGGATCAGGTTGGATGCCTGCAAAAGTCACGGGCCACCAATCAGGAGTGCGCCGCCGGTCGCAGCTGCTGCCTGGGGCGCCGGCATCCCGACTGCCGCCTTCCCCGCGGGCTTTGGCTTTGGCATGGCTCCTTCCTCTTTTGCTCGTTTCGGTGTGCAAATCACGTGGGTTTTACATAATCCGTGTCGGAAATGACCGACAGTCGTGATCTTCATTAATCTGGACTGTACGAGGATGCGTCACCCAAGCCTTATTAAACATGTGCGTTTATGGCAATCTACCCGATATTGGTGTGGAGAGCTGCCCGGACGGACTCGTCTCGCTGCAAAATTGCCGGCTAGCGTCGACACTAGACACTGACAACCTGCCTGTGACCTCAGTGGCGTGACAGAGAACTCCAAATTCGCGCACCGGCTTAAGCCCTACTATGGGGGTTCGCGCTCCTAGGCGTTGCCAATGAAAATCCTCCCGACTATCCGAGCCGCCAGTGTGCGAGTGGCTGGACTAGTGTCCGATGTACTCTGTATGATGACCGGTGCAATTTGAAATCAACATCAAGAAACAGCAAATACGAAAATGAGATCTCATGTCTTGTAACTACGCTCGGACAACTGAGTTAGCACAGTGCTGTCAAAAATCAAAACCAGACAAAGAGGCCACGGCTGGTGCGCGTCGGCGATGACACGTACACCGCGCAGTATACAACGCAAAGGCAGTCGCACTATTTGACGATCGACGCGGTTCCATGCCGAAACAAGAGTGGACGCGCGTACGATGCGATCTATACTCTCTAGGGTCGCTTCTACTATACGACGCCCAGCAGGAGACAAATCAAATTCTGACCTGGCCATCAACTGGAGTCCGATTTGGGGGTACATAGTAACAATGTTGCATCAGTGAGAAGCACCGGCACGGATGGCGGCAGCGATAACGCCGGGGTAATGTTATATCCGGCGACTCTTATGGACACGGCGTACAATTTCAGACCGAGCCAATGGTGAAAAAAAAAAGCAATGGTAGAACCAATCGCCCTGGATTGCAGTCGTTAGAAGTGGGCTCAATACACTTGAACGGATTCAAGACTCATCAGATGATATAACAAATTATGATAGATTTCTTTCAGCCAATATAGTCATAGACCAGAGCAGAGAAGACAGCTCAAAACAATAAGCCTGCGGGCATCGAAGCCATTATACCTCCCTGGTGCAGGACGGTGAGTAGGTTATTCCCAATTATCGTGCCCATACTTCCATGAAACCCTTTTAGCCTCCTTATTACTCTCACCGATGGATATTCCCAATGAAACTTTCAAAACACATTGTAGTCCCACCCATTGGGACTATAGGTTAATCCCACTTTCCGTTCATAGACACCTTGGCAGTGGGGGATTGTCAAGGTCTACGCTTTATCAAAATTTTTATCTTCTCTTGACTTCTTGATAATGATTTAAATTGCTCTGCAGTTCATGTTAAAGATCTTATAATTGATCAAGCAGATGGGCTGCGATCACTTCCAATCTATAAATATGTCTTCAGTCAACCAGATGTGAAGTAAGCTGGGCAAAGGATGAAGAACTCATAGAGTTAAAAAGGTAATTACCACCAGAGCTTAAAGATTCTTTACCAAGAATAAAATTATATTATGTAAAATTAATTTTTGTTAATATTTGAGTATTATTTTGGGTTTTAGCTCTGTCGTCTTCTGCTAAGTGGATTTGACTGAAAATCGAAGACAAGCTGTCAGAATCGCATAGAGTATTTGGATTATTCGGACTCTTCCTTCTGGAAATGTTAATTGCTGACGGAATCATTGTACATGGAGAACGGGACTCCAGTAGTGCTACAAGCTTGTGCATCACCATATTCGTAAGCGGCAACAGACACAGACTGAGGTACTCTTGCTTCTGGCACGTCGAGCCTCCTGCGCTTCACCGTAGACAAGTTAACGCCAGGAGTTTGCTTGCTTGATCTTCTTCCGCCAGTTGGAGCAGGCACTACATATCGTTGAAGCTATTCAGCAGTGCCAGTGCGTATTCCTGATTGTTTGCATTTTATACAAGCAATTGACGACGAACTGCACACACTGAGAACAAGGTTGCACATTTTGCCTTCTTGCGCCGACAGGACTGCCACGCAGGGATTGAATCCTTTAGGAGTTGTCCCTGGTCATTGTCTGGAGGTGTGTTTTTTCTTGAGGCTATTTGCCAACGCTCGTGTTATCGGTGTGGGCAATTGAGTGAGTGAGTGAGTGAACTCTGCCAGGCGAAATTGGGGAGAAGAACATAATTCCCCGTGGGGATATGTACGCTAGCTCGAGCCACTCTTCCCCGCGTTTGCCACAGTCAATCTATTTGCTTTCCGATTCTCTCTCTCTCCGCTAAAAGCGTGCTATAACGTTCTTCAGTGTTAAGCAAACGAAGTACTGAGCGACAAGCGGAGAAAGTACCGGAGAATGCCCGCCAATCGCTGATTAGTTAGTTACTTACCTACAGATACACTAACATAACTATCTAATTCGCCAGACATTATGAGTCGATGTTTGTAATATTTCACTTTGACTTCTCGAATCACCAGTAAGCCGCTTAGACCCAGATGTTCCTACTATAGCCCGACGAAAGGGGAACATTTAATCGAGAGCTATAATGGCTAAAATGCGAATTCTTTCTTTACGTCCGATGTGGCACTAGGTACGAATTCGGGTTCTGCGAGGCAGACGAGCCTGCAGATAATCATACAGATATCCAGTGGCCGGGCGAAGTCAACAACGAGAGTATGACATGCATGCCATCAGTTGGAATAACCTTTGCTGGCATGCTTCTAGGTCTGTATGCGTATTCGAAGTATCAGCTATCTCTTAACACAGCTGCTTTCGACTACGCTCAATTCAGCAACATGCGATACGTATCTTAGATGTAGACATAGCAACGATTGTGGTTATTAGAAAGATAGGTTACAGGTCTCAAATTACAATTGGCGCTTTGTTCTTCGTACTTTTATTTTGAACTTATCATGAGAATCGTGGCAAACAATCCATCAGGATTGGCCCTGTGCAATCTGACATAATTCTACACCAGCTTAACCGGCGTTCCTCATCAACCCAGCATTAGCATCGGAGACACACGGTTGAGGGCCCGGCATAAAGGCCCCAACTCTTCGGAGAGAGAGACAATGGCTCGCGTCCCCGCAATGGCTCTCCCACTCCACGCACCATGTATCCGTGGATGAGGAGACGGGCCGCCGGAGGGATCAAGCCCGGGTCCGCCGGGGGTGGACGGTGTTGGTAAACCGCTTGAGGGAACCAGACCTCGTACATAAGTGAATTGCTTGGTATTGTTTCATCGACAGAGACAGAACTCCGTCTATTAACCGTCGATTTCCCTTCTATAACCTCCCTGTTAAGATTCTATGCTTTTACCCTTGTTCTATCACTACATCTCCCACCTTTCCACGCTGGTTTCAAGATTTCCACAGCCGTAGACAAGAAGGGGAGTCTAGACGAGCTGGAGGAGTTCAAAGGCCTGGTGCTGGCTGATATAACTCCAAAGCTGGAAAAATAATGATTTTAGTACTCATCACTATTAAAACTAAATGTACTGCTTCTCTGCGCCTTTTTGGCTTAGTTCCCCTGTGGATTCGATAGTAGCATATTGAATAGCACACAGTCCTTGCCAGAGTGACAAGCCATGTTTGGAGACCTAGTGAGATTGTCTAGTTGTTAATGGCTAATTAACCCGATTGCTAACACTGGATATAGAGCGGCGCGAAATTAGGCAGCATGATCAATGCTATCAACAATGGTGTCTTGATTTCTGTTTTAGTCTTCTCTCAGATGTGCAAGATCCTCAGACATAAAAAACCAATCACCATCAGCACAGCTCTAATTATACTTGGCTTTACTCTTTAGACTAATATATAGAACATGGACATATTCATTACAGACTACCTGATTATTAGATTAAAAAGTAGTATCATGGCAGTTACTACACTATAATTAATAACTAAGACCACCTATCTAACCCACTGTAGAAAGATTGTCTCCTTATATATAACATAATAAATTGTAGCCAGTCTGTTACATACTATAAAGCAGAGTGCAATTATGCTTCCACTTATAAAAATAAGCTGAAACTAACACAGAATGATAATTTAGAACTGATTGGTTGCTGCTTGGATAATATACGATACTTAATCAATGAATTCTTTATAGAGCTCCGTATGGAACGCTGAGATTTAGTCTTCTGGAAGGGGAGCCGTGGGAGAATTGAGTTAATTGGAGCCACTAACGAGAATCGCGGACAAGTATTGCAGTAAACTTCGTACACAGGGGAATTTATAAAAATCTTGGGTGAATATATATATACGTGTCCTCTGAAAGGAGGGAAAAAGTAAAGAAAAGTAACCCTACTTACTATCCTGGCACCCGCAACAGTGAAAGTGATATTTATCCTCACAAGTAAGCGCAAACATCCTACTTAAGAGCATAGATGGAATCGAGATTAATTCATTATCTTCTTTGCTTGTCTCACGTTGTTGTTGAATACAAATCGGTTGTAACTCTATACGAAAGATGTAATATCCTTTTCGAGGGTCTAAAGCGAATGGATGCCGTTACTATAAAGTGATACCGAGGTATTTAGGGTAGACATTACCTATGGAAAACAGATATGACTGTGCACCGTAATGCACATTGGAAAGCGAAAAAGGTAACGGCCTCCCGTCCAATGAGTAGGAGTAGGAAGGCTAAAAGGGTCCCATTGGAGTATGGGCATGGGAATCGGGAATAACATCAAGGTTCCATGGAAAATGTCGAGGTCTAATAATAATATTTTTCTTTTCTTTTTTTTAATATTAAATCTAGTGGCCATTTTACCGTCTATAGTCATAGGCACACTCAGAGGGCACCTCTAGAGGGCTCTCAAGGCATTCTGTTCTATAGTTACTGTATAGAGTATGGTGTTCTAGAGGTGGTGTGGTGTCTTACCATTAGTTAGTTCTGGGCGCTCAAGGCCTTTAATGGAATCATCTTTCCTGTCCTAAGCTTTTCGTGCTGTACCAGACCAGTATTAGCGTTTTCTCCAAACGCGCTGCATGATAGCTCCGCTTTCTATTGGCCCAAAGATCTTGATAGCCGGGGAGATCATGATTTCTCCTTCAAACCCTGGACACTGCCTGCCAAAAATGGACTCAAGAAAAGTGTAGCGTTAAATTATGCGCAGTCCAATCCTGGCTGCCAAAGCGTCAAAATCAGAATTCAGGAATCCAGACGACATCCGTTTCAACGTTTCGCGCTCTAGGTGATTTGGCTAGCGCTTCTATGTTTATTCATCCCCTAAATTGACATGATGTGTGGTATAGCCATTTAACTTCAAATTTGAGACAACATTTCAATAACAATTGCTACATAGGAAATAATAATACATCTAACAATCCAAGACACTGCTTCAACAGCACAATTGCGCCCGGGGAAACAAATCTTCACAGGCATGAGATAATGGGTTTAGCAACCAACCCCCTCGTCCATGTAGCAGTGAACAATAGTCTCCCACACAAGCGTGTCCTCAATTTGAGTACAGTAATGTTCTGGGGACTGCTCATACACGCACCGTCCCACAGTCGCATTATTATCCGCTGTATCGATTACATTTGCGTAGAACGTTCCATTCGCGGGCGCCGGGGATGAGTCACCCAAGGCATTCCACGCCGCGCCACAATCATCAGTTGGATCTACCGATATGTCAGTATATACACAAACACTGTACGCAGTGAAATGAGAGTTTACTTACCGAGCATAAAGTCAGATACGCACCCAACGCCGCCAAGACCTCCGCCACAGAAGTTTGGTGCTTCGAGATCTTGACCCGGACACGCACCACTGTTGTCGAGCGGAACCCAGTTTCCTGCTGTACAGGGGTGGCCATTCGATTGCCACGCGATATAACTGCATTCTGCTCCAGTTTGGAGGTTGTCGCCGGAAAGGGAGCCAAAGTAGACGTCAGCAAGTGCACTGTTGCTGAGGCTGAAAGCCAGAGCGAGGGTGATTTGTTTCCAAGCCATAATGAAATTTGAAAGTAAAAAGGTGTAAAAGATTCAGTAGTTGTTTGGTTATAGAATTGCCTGCGATGCTGATGGTATGAGATTCTTGAATGATGAAGCAAGAGAACATTCCCTTGGAACTTTCAAGCCTTTTTATACCAATTCTACTCTTCCATGAGGTCATGAAAGTGCCTCTCCTGACGTCACATGGTTTATAGAATCTTTGATGCATCCAATACTAAAATTATAGCTGAAGAACGTAGATGGTATATGCGCGTTAGGTACGACGGACCCACTGCGTCACAAACGACAATATTTGGTCCCATGGGGAATTGTGAACCACAAACACTCAGCAGCCTGAGACCGATCGATGGCGGACACCAGCCATGAGCGCCTTGTTTTTTGATCTACTACGTAGTGTTCAAAGTGCAATTATCTTGGAGCATTATCAATAGGGCCGTATATACGCATACAAGCTGATTCGGCCGTACCGCATATAACATATGCTAACTGAGCTCGATTCTATACATGATATGCAACGCTATGCTAAAGCACAATTCTGATTATGCTTCTCAACTTATTGGCAATCTGTATATCCAAGTTTTCGAGCATTCAAGAGAGTCAATGTATCTCAAGCAAGGTGATCCTGAGAACTTCACCTCGTGCAGAAGCCGCCGGGAGTGGCTGGCAGCCATTAGCCTACATCGGCGCAAAACCGATGCCTTGAATCAGGGCTGGATGCGTGCAAAAGTCACAGGGTTCCAATCAGGACGACACCAGGCCTTCCAGGTAGCCAAGCCGCCGGTGTGCGAGTGGCTAGACTAGTATATGATGCATAATGAACGATGAACGATGAACGGTGCGTTGTGAATCAACATCGAGACGCTGATCAGGGCGAGATGGGGACTGTAATACAACAAAGCACATTAAGAAACCTAAAGTTGCGGATTATCATTATTAAAGTTATCAGTGGCTTAAGCCCAAATATGGGGGTTCATGCTCCTCCCTGTCCTAAACGTTGCCAAATGAAAATCCGCCAGACTAGCCAAGACGCCGGTGTGCGAGTGTATTACATACAATGAACGATGAACGATGAATGATGCAATGTGAAGTCAACGTCAAGAAACGAGATCTCATGTCTTGTAAATACAACGCAAAGGCAGTCGCACCCTTTGACGATCAACGCGATTCCATGCCGAGACTGTACTCTCTAGAGTCACTTCAATTATACGCCGCCCAGCAGGAGCCAAACTACATTCTCGGCTGGCCCTCTATTGGAGTCTGATTTGGGGGCTACGTAGTAACCATGTTACATCAGTGAGGAGCACTGGCACGAATAGCAGCAGCGACAAGCTCAAGTTCTCGGGGTTATGTCATATGCGGCGACTCCTACAGACACGGCGTACAGTCTCAGACCGAGCCAATTGCGACTGCCTATTGAAGACTGCAGTTTTGATTCCTCGACTCATGTTGGGGGCACTTCCCCGCATCTCCAGACTCGTGCACCAGCACTCTGAATGGTGATTATCGCGAAGGATTGTCAGGTCCCTCAACTATGTACCGCAAGGGAGCTCGCTCTACTGGGGAGGGGTTAAGTGAGTCTATTGCATCATGGTATTTCCGATGCAGGCACCGTATGCCATTGACTTCTGGAAATCCATGTCGATCACCTCCGCCAGGGATCGCGCTGATACCTATCAGCAGCTAGGCCAGTCACCAAGTCGGGTTCGAATTTGCGCGAAAGCTCTAGTGGTGATTAATAAATAGCAATTTGCAAAATTACACAAAAGAAAAGCAATTAATTCGTCTGCTCAGTCAGACCACCACATTGATGGTATGACTACGACAATATGTTTGCGCATGCTCTCGGTCATGAGTCAGTATGTAATACGTATCTAGGTAGACGGATATTCTAGGCATCTTAGAACCGGATATGGCTGTGGGCAGGTTGATTACATGGTGCTTGTCAGTCACATGTGACAAACAGTCTGCTAGGCAATGGCATAGGCCCTATGACGCAGGTCGGATGTTGTAGATTGAAGCCATATTCGACAATACGAGTTGAAGTCCCACCGATATTGCAATTATAAATTTGTTCGTATCAAATCATGGTCTAGTTAAGCATCGCTGAGTAATTAGGTGTCCCAAGACCAGTAACAAAATCCCACCCATCGATAGCTAGGAATCCTTCTTTTCTCGGTTTGTACCACTTGTGACTGACCACAATTGACTAGCCTTTTGCATCTCCGGACAAAGGTGCCAAGGAAATACTCACTATTGTTCAATATTTCGGGCTGCTCACGCAGTATGTGTTGATGAAACCAATAAGGCTTCTTCCAACAAGGATGCACTCCTCATATGTATGCTTTATCTGTATTTTCTTGAGTAATTCTTTTCCCCTGCGCAGAAAGGAAGGGTCGCTCGTGAACACTGTGACTGCCTAACGAAAATCCCTTCTATGGCGGCAACGCCCAAGCACTATCAATGATAGGATATAGGCAGATGTGATGCATATCCGGAAGCAAAAGAATGTTCATGGTCTGATGGTTATGTAAGTGTAGTGGGCTAGATTTTCAGACAGACAATAAGATGAGGCGTTTCCGAAGAAAGGCAAGCACTTGCCTGTTTAGGAAATTATAGCCAGATTTGAACTGCCCACCACACTCGTGGTATTCATATTGCTGATAATTAGATTATACGATATTTTACAAAAGGATCTAGCATAATATGTGACGAATACATTATATAAGTGGTGAACGGAAATCTAATAATTGAAGCTTTTAAGAAACATAACAGAGATCCTAGATACAGACCGCGAAACTGCTTTTCGGGTGCTCACCTGGAAAGATAGTTCTACTTGCAGTCTCGCCAGCTTTTATGGCTCTTCTGTGTTGTCTGTAGACAACGCAAGGAATCGGGATCTGACGATGGATTTCGCTACCTGACACAAGACACGAAGGTCGAGCATGAATACAATCCTAGTACGTAGAATACAGACTTAAAGAATAGTGCCTCAGGTGAAATTCATGGCGCATATTAACAGGCAATACCTTGGTTTAAATGCTACGGTTCATTGAACAACTGGCCGAAGTCGACCCGCACTGAGATTATAGCGATGATATTGAAGGCATGCGCTACAAGAACTGTCTCGCCCTGAATGCGACCCCGAAACTACAGGGCACCGGCGCAGCAGCGTCAAACTGGCTTGATTCTGTATATAATATAAGGTTCAACATTGCATATACGTATCTAAATCGTACAAGATCTATTGAGAACACCTACTATATCTTATCTACTGATTACCCCCTTGGGAAGCAGGCTGGCGGCGCACCTGAACTCCTGTTTAAAAAAGATGCATATCTAACTACGTCCTTCTTATCTGGCAACGCCGACCCTTGGAAGGACAGAGTTTATCATGGAATCAGCATATTCCGGTATGCGTCAATGCCGTAACAACAGCAATAAACTGCGCGAAACGCCTTATCCGTTTTGGTTGATACTTTCTTTGATATCCGAATCATCCACTGAATAGCCCGATGTCCCGCTAGGAATTTTCCAGACCAAATCGAATAGAATGCCACCGGCTGTACTAAAAGTCGTCCCCCTTCGTATCTACGTTTGTACGAAAGAAAAATCAAGCGAAGCGTAGTACTCCAAGAGCCACGTGGCCTGTCTCTGTAAGTCTATACCAATTCGATAGAACGAAGTCGAACCGAGAACTCTGAAGCGTATAGAATATTGCCGAGCAAAGCTGTGCAAATTATATAGATGATAGGATGTAGTAGAGACGTAGAGGGAAAGCTCCCTTCAGTGTGGGGTGACACGGGTGTTCCGTGCTGGCATTAAACCGCTTCGAGTGCTCCGCGCTTCGCCGCCATTTTTTGCCCACCACGGACTGCCACCTTGCCCACAACCAAACCAAACAAACCCCTCGAGCTTGTTTAGACACCGCAAAGGACACAATGCCGATTCAGTGAGTTGAAAACGGGTCCTTCATGACATCTCCATGCCATCTAACACTGTTCGCATCAATTCAGCTACCTAATTCTCCTGTCGCGCCAAGGCAAAGTGGTATGTGTATATCAGCCTCGTGGCCCACCTCACTTCTTATTTATAAGCTGTCACGCCTGCCACCAAATTTTTTTCTGACTTTTTTCCTTCTCTGTGATAGCGCCTAGCAAAATGGTTCACCACGCTGTCACCTAAGGACAAAGCAAAAATTGTCAAAGATGTCTCCCAGCTTGTGCTTTCAAGGCGCACGCGGATGTGCAACTTTCTGGAATACAAAGGTGAGCATTTGATGTCTTACTTTTTTTTCGGTCATCTTGCGGCCCTCTTCTTACGATGAGACTAACACGTGCCTCCGACAGACCAGAAGGTAGTCTACCGTCGTTATGCCTCTCTTTTTTTCATCGCTGGCTGCTCAGCCACCGACAACGAATTGATCAGTCTTGAAATTGTGCACCGCTATGTCGAACAAATGGATAAGTACTACGGCAATGTCTGCGAGCTTGATATTATATTCAACTTCCAAAAAGCATACTTCATCCTAGATGAGTTGCTGCTCGCTGGGGAAATGCAGGAAAGCAGCAAGAAGAATGTCCTGAGATGTATCAGCCAGCAAGACAGCCTTGAAGATATGGAGGTGAGTGGCCGCTGCCTGTCCTACATCTTGATATAGTTCACTCCTTCCACCGCATCCATGAGATGCAAATATTCCACCTGCCCAGCTATGGAGCAGACTACCAGCATCTGCCTGCTGCTACCGCTTCCCTTTTATTCATTATTTCCCTGCCTTCAGAGGAACTCATACTAACGCCCATCTCCCCTAGGTCGAGGAGGACAATGTTACGAAACTCATGTAAATTACTTTCAGAGCGCATTCCAGCCGGCACCCGTCTTGATTTGGTTCGGTATTCTTTTGTTACGAGCGTTGTGGCGTCATTTGGCCGTTTATACTGTTTGCCTTCTGCCTTCCGGAGTACTTCCTACTAATTGAGACTTTTGTTTTCTTAATTTGCCTCCATCCAGCTTGACCGCGATGTTATTGATGCTGACCAAGAGATTGGCGCTGGGCTCGGCTTCGTCTGTATGTCTGCATTGGTCCATGTGAAGTAAGCGCGCGATCTCACTGGCCCGAGATATGCGCCGTCACGTGATGCGCCCGTTGGCCGAGCGCAACTCCGCACCGCATCGCATCACCTCACTCACCCTCATCCATCGCCTGCTCTCTGTATACTCCTGCCACTGCTGCTTACCTTCCCTTGACCAATATCTTATATACCTACGTCTGAAACTGTCTAGAATCGCGATGGCGTCCTGCTAGGCGATTATCGTCTAGCTTTCTCGACTCTCCTAGCCTCTCCCAGCGGTCAACGCATCTCCATCGTCATTTATCGCGCGACTCAGACAGCTTGAACATCTCTCATCGAGGTGGAAAGATACCTGTAGTGGATTATTCAAGCCTTACAAGAAGCCCGGACGCCATTAACAAGCCATTTACTTCCACTCAAGCGGTCAGCGATAGAGCTCGCTAGTCCCAAGATGAAGGTACGTGTCAAAAAAGAAACCTGGCAGAATGTTCCTTGCTTACGCGTGTGGTTTTAATTTAGTATCTACCGCTGCCTCAGATAGAAGAGGTTTCGAATGCCTTGAACTTCGATACATCGGATTTACACGTGGTCGGCGGATGCGACCTCTACATTACGAAGGCAGCGTCGGACGATCGCAAATTATATAACAAGATCGAGCAGTCGTTGGAATCGCAGTACGAGTCACTCCTCAAGCTGTCCGCATCGCTGTCGCCACCGAAGGCATCTGCCCCGAACGTCGCGCTTTCCTTGAACCTGTCGCGATCGAGCCCATTCGGGCCTCTTACCGAACATTCAAGTCGCCGGACGTTTGCCTACCTAATCGCGACCCTGAACGCGAGCCATCCAGATTATGACTATAGCCATGTCCTGCGGCCTACCGACTTTCGGCGGGAGCGGAGCTTGAAGAAAGTGATGAACAACCTAGACATGACACTCCATAATCTCCGACCGCATCTTCACGCCGATGGCTCGCCCTCGCCACCAAGTGACTCGTTTTCGGGATCGTACGGCGCCAGCTTCGCGACAGCCTGGGGACCGCGAATGTGGAAGATCATCGACGAGCAAATGTCCCTGAACGAGTGCGCGATCTTTTCGTATTCGCCGGAAGACGACATGAACGATGACGACGACGGGGCCATCTGGAGTCACAACTACTTCTTCTTTAATAAGCAGCGCAAGCGTGTCTGTTACGTCTATTTGCGGGGCATCCCGATATTGAGTCGCGAAGAAGATGACGAGGTCATGTGGGACGATGGTGTAGAGACGCCTATTGGCAAACGAGTCCCCGACGAGTCATATTTCACGCCGGACGTCACCGCGAAGAAACGCCAGAGATACTGGCTTGGCGATATTGGCTTTGATGACGAAGCTGAAAGCTCCGTTTCGAATTATGCTCGCAAGGGCGCTGTTCGTGCGATGAGCGAGGAAATGGTTGATTCTATGGAGGTATAATCTGTCTATCCCCCAGGATCGATTACTATTTCAAACTATAGCCATTCTAATGATCTGATGTCTCTTTTTCTTTTTTAATGCATGGCATGGGCGTTGGGCCGCTGGTGAGAGCAGTGGCCTGGGAGGCCTATGAACCTTACTACTGAGCTGCTTCTCTGTTCGTTTTTGAAAGCATTGTCAAATGATTATTTGTATTCTTGTCTTTGTTACAGGGTTTTTTTAGCTGGGGAAGGACGAATTACCCAGATAATTTGGGAGGATGGAGGCGTTGCGACTGTTTGACTTTGTTTATTTCTTCCTTTCTTCGATTAAACACAATGTCCATCTCTAGGTGAGATGGGTTTCGCATTGTGGTTATTGATGGTTCAACTCTGTTTAGCAACTTACCACGTGGGGTTTCTTTTCTTTTCTTGTTCTTTGATACCGTTTCGATTTATTGTTTAATATGTAAGTAACACTTATATTGAAACAAATTGTGAATCATAAATTCTGTGGACAAGTGATAGCATGATTTGCTAAAAACTACATTGTTATGATTATCAAGATCTAGAGCGCCTTTTGGAGTAACATACATCACTAATTTTTAACTTGATTCCTAGAAGGTCTTCAGCTCTATCGAATTCTTACTGTTTGGATCTCACTATAGTCTTCACGGCCACCCCAGATTGTATCACCAGTTAGATAAGAGAGTTCATTAATGACATTGATGATAATATCTAGTATAAACAAGGACGTACGTAAGTAACTAATGCTGTGCGGAAAAGAAATGTCAGTCTTGATCGTATATTTGCATTGATCGGTACAATATCACCGAAAATGGAAAGAAATAGCAAAATCTCTCAACACTCACCGTCACATCCTCCCACTTCTCCCAACCACGCCCCTTGACTTGTGACAGTTCCTCCATTGTATATTTCTTCCCCGTTGTGAAGTAGCCAGCGTTGATTTTAGCATCGATCTCGACTCGGGAGTCTTGCGGGATCATATCTGCAACGAGATTAATGTAAGTCATTGAGCTTCATGTAATATTGAGAGAAAATGCATGATGTTTACCCTCTGGAATTGGAATTCGCTCAATAATCTTAATACCTTGGGCGACAATGGCGTCGTGCTTCATGTTCGACATGGATAGCATTCGGTCGATCTTTTTTATCCCGAGCCAATGGAGGATATCTGGCATCAGAGCTTGGAAACGCATCTAGTCAGGGTTGAAAGGCAGTCAGAAAAATCATGGGTCTACATAGAGTAAGCAGAAGACGCTTACATCGCGAACGCCAGCAATGTTCTCAGTCCTCAAGAAGTACTTGTCTGCCGTGTCGCCACCACGTTTTCGGGCATTGTACACGAGATATTTGACAACCTCGCCCAACGCTCGGCCTTCTTTTCGGAAATATATGACGACACCGCTACCTCCATTCTGCGCCTCTTTGATAGCTTCTTGGATTCCAAAGGCGAGGTAAGGTCGACAAGTACAAATATCGGACTGAAAGACGTCACTTCCATTGCATTCGTCGTGAATACGCAAAGCAAGCGGTACATTCTCATCGGACACTCGTTCTGGGGGACCGAAAATGTACACCGTCAGACCTCCAATCGGGGGCAGGAAGACTTTCAGGTCTGGTCGAGTGATCAATTCCGGATAGCTGCCCCCCGTGTGTTCAAACAACATCCGACGTAGTAAGCCTTCATCAACACCGAATCGTTCCGCTACACCAGGTAGATACCAAACCGGTTCACATGCCACCTTGGTCACTCGCACGTCTCCATTGCTTCCAACGACGATAGAGCCATCCACCGCAATTTTCCCCTCACTGACAGCCTTCTCAATCTCAGCCAATCTCATATTTGCTCTGGTAACCGCCATGGTGGGTCTTAAATCCCAACCAGCATCTAAGTAATCCTTGAAATGTTTGACAATGTCGTGCCCAAACGGATCCAGCGAAACAATCTTCTTGGGGTCTCCCCATGCCGGCTGGAATGGGAATTCAAACGTAGGCTCTGTGTTGCGGAAATCGGGCTTGAAGTCCGATGGTAAATCACCAGCAGCAATGGCTAATGCATTGTAAATACTATAACTGCCTCCATGGGCGCCCATGGCATTGCGGCGTTTCAATTGAGACACATTACGCGAGGCAATGATTGGCCCTCGTGTCTTTGCATTTGCGGCTCCCCAATGTAGTGGTACAGGCTCGATACCGTTTTGGCCGGGGTATGTGGTCAACTATAAAAGAGTTCGTTTAGTGAGAGCATGGTCTCGGATCAGACAATAGAGAAGGGGGGGCCGCAGAGCCTTGATTCAAAGAGGAAAGACCCCACGTACCAGAATATGTTTACTGAATTGAGACTTGGGCGACAAGGGGGTTACGTCTGCATCTTCGGTTGCAGAGACATCGGGTCCTTTCGCTGTTGAAATGGTGATGGATTCGGGCATGACGTTGATGGAGCTGTTCGCAAGGACCGTGATTCTAGTTGGCTCAGGATACAGGCGAGTATCAGGGTTGAGTAAAAGGCAACTCGCAGAGTTTGCAGGAGGACTAGGAGAAAGATGGATACGAGAAGAGGAGGAGGACGAGGAGGAGAGGACAACCCCGAGTGTCTGTGGCCATGTGATCGCTGCGTTATCTTGTTTTATCTGCGTGGCTCCACCTGCTGCCCCAGGGATGCGTTCCCTCCACCACATCCTGCTTCGCGCTACCTGCGTCTACCTATGTATATATATTAATCGCTCAAACTCTGCCAGGTTCTCCAAATCCTTATCCTCATCCTCAATCCCACCATCTTCTCTGCCAACTGCTGCGCCGTCATTCTGCGGGGGCGTCGCTCTTATCGTGATAAGCCTGGTTACTCCCGGAGCTCCCCGCATCTCATCCCTGCGTCGACCATCATTTATTGGTTCATTCATAGGTACCAAGTTCCCTGCTGATTGCCAATTACTTGGGGGTTGCAAGAAGAAAAAAAACTAGAACAGGTACTGTTTGCCTCCAGCTCTGTATTAGTTCCCATCCGGCCGCAGTTTGTCCTTCTCAACCTCTTCTCCGCACCAACCTATCTATCCATCTCGACCTAAACAACCGCCTGGAAACACCGAGAGATCAAAAAATAAGACAACAACCGCAACCAATGGCGCTCGATATCCCGGTCAATGCGCGAGTCTCCACTAATGCATTGCTGGAATCCAAACTGAACAATATTCGCGACCGGTCACTGGGCAGCAGCGCAGTTCGGGCCATCACCGATGAAATCGCGCAGATCCTCGCTGTCGAAGCCACGCAAGGACAGCAGCACCAGGGCAAGATTGGCTTGATTGTGGTGCTCCGGTCTGGTCTGGGCATGACCGACGCGTTCTTGTCGCGTCTTGGCCCTGAGACCGATGTCGTGGTTTACCATATTGGCATGTTTCGCGAGAAATACACCCTACAGCCCGTGGAATACTACAATAAATTACCCAACAACAACACCGAAGTCAAACGGGTTTATGTGGTTGATCCATTGATTGCGACGGGAGGCACGGCTACCGCCGTCATTGAGATTTTGCGGTGTGTATCTTTCTTTGCTTATACTTCCTGCTCCGATGCGGTGTGGCCACGCCGCCCAACTGGCTAATATGTGTAAAAATCCCCCCTTTCAAACGGAACTAACTAATGGTGGATTCCTGCTGCAGAGACTGGGGCGTTGAACACATCACCTTCGTGTCAATGCTAACAAGCAAAAAAGGCCTAGAACATGCCGCAAAGGCCTGGCCTGAGGGAACTGACTTTGTTGTTGGTGCTGTTGACCCCGAGCTTGATCCAGCAGGCTATATTGTACCTGGTGTGGGTGATATTGGGGATCGCTTGTTTGGAACTGGACTCTCGCAATGATTGCTGGCTTGCCACGACGAATCATATGTTTATCTACTCACTTTTTGGAATAGAAATACACATTCTACACTGTTCTCATCCGCTACGTAGTAAACGCCTTGTCTTCTTGGTAGTGGGCAGAACGACTATTCAAAGAAACCCAAAATAGCGGACAGACTTCCGAAGTGAACTGCTGGGAAAGCCATTTGGAGTTACTTTTGTAATTAAATTTATGGTCTAGTGATACTTTGGTGTAAGACAGGAATTCACCTTTATATCCCTCCTGAGCAGCCAATGCTTGACACCATGGGATAGATGATGACGAAGACAGCCAAAATCAGGTCGGGACTAACATTGGAACATTCGTGATATCATGAAGAAGATTTCTTTGTTTCTTGGCAATAATTTCCGATCAAGCGGTCGAAATGGGAAAGTCGCCTCGAGCCCGAGGATTTTTAATGATGTTCTTCACCACCTTTTCGACTTCATCCCAGTCGCGAGTTTGAATACCTTCGATTTTTGTGTGGAAGTATTTTTGAATGTTCATCAGCATCTGCCATTCCTCCTTGTTAGAAACAAATGATATGGCTACTCCTACACGTCCAAATCGACCGGTACGGCCAATACGGTGAAGGTATGTTTGAGGATCCGCGGTGCGTGGCTGTCCTGGTGCGTGATGTTGGGGAATATCCTAGACAAAGGATCAGTTACTAAGTTCATATATTATCCCTCAGAGCATCACGTACGTAGTTAATGACCATGGAAACTGTGGAAACGTCGATACCACGGGAGAGGACGTTGGTAGTGATAAGCACTTTTGCGCGTCCTTCACGGAAGTCATCAATGACCTTATCACGCACGGAGCCTTCAACGCCGCCCGTCAATGAGGCTACCGTGTGACCTTCGGCTGTCATCCGCTTTTCGATTTCAGCGGCAGTCTGGCGAGTCTATTCAGAGTTAGCAAGCCAACACTACGCTAAGAAGGGAAATAATAAAAACACACCTGTACAAAGATGATTGAAGATGCAACTGTGAGAAGTCCATAGAACTTAACAAGCACATTATACTTGTCGTTATCATCTTCACAATCAAGATAGAACTGCTTGATACCCTCAACTGTGAGCTCCTCTTGTTTCAGTGAAATCTCGTTTGCGTTGGGGGCAAATTTGGCCGCGTATAGGCGAATCTGGTCGTCGAAAGTGGCCGAGAACAGCACCACTTGTACGGTTTTGGGCAAGAAACTAAAAGGCAATTATCAACTCTGTAATAAACGCTAAATCAACCAGCGTGCAGTATAGCTTACCCTTTGGTACGGATACATTGATCTCCCAACCCTTGCTGATCAAGCATATTGTCGGCTTCGTCAAGAACAAGCACTTTCAGTTTGTTCACGATCAAAATTCGTTTCTTAATAAGGTCCATAACGGTACCGGGCGTCCCGCAGACCACCGAATGTTCAAACCGCGTAGGTCTCTTGCCTTGTGTAGGATCCTGTGGGACAGCCATTCCAACCGACAAGTTTTCCACGAACCTTCCCATTTCGCTGATGACACCACCAATCTGACGAGCCAGCTCGCGACTTGGCGCAAGAACCAACGCCTGTGGCGATTTCTGCATCTCTTCCGTGCTGAGATCCAAACGGCTTAGAATATTGAGAGTGAAGGCTGCTGTCTTTCCAGTTCCTGACTGTGATTGTCCGATCATGTTCGTAGGGGGGTTGTGCATGAGCAGAGGTAAGGCGCGCTCTTGAATTTTGGACGGCTTCAAAAACTTCATTGCATAGAGACCTTGCAAGATGTTCTGCGATCTACAGAAATACATCAAAATCAGCTGGGGTCACATAAACGCTCGGACGGACATTCGTACAGGCCGAGATCCTCAAATGATTTGACAGAGAACAGCGGGTTGTTAGGATCGGCTTGCAAGTCGCTCAGCTTGACCTCTACATCGTACTCCGGCTCTTGGAGATTGCTGCCACCGAGAGATTCGCTTGCGCCATCGTTATTGGGAATACTAGTGGCGCCTGTCACTATGTTAGGACGGGAGCTGTCATGGTTAGAAAGAGTAAGATGTTCGCTAACCGGAAGGAGCTGCGTCCGGCTTGGTAATCCGGTCCGCAAGAGATTTGCCTGCGTTTGAGTCTTCTGCAGCCATGTTTGCGACAGTATACGCCAACCAGTTGCGAGAGACAGGATTGGAGGGGTAGCACGCCCGCAGGAGAAGCAGTATTAGCCGGGTGAGAAGGGACGGCTGAGAAGAAGAAAAAAGAGTAAATTGACAATTCGAAGAAATCCCTAAATGGCGAAGACGATGTCTCGGAGAGTTTGCGCGCTCCCTCAGGATGTGTCTAGTCGTAGAAAATTGAGAGCAAGGAAACGCAGCGAAAGAGATGCTCGGCAGCTTCTTCCCCGCTAACTCCCGCGCTAAACCGCTTTGGCAGCAAACAAAACAACCAGGTCGTCGCAATAACATGGCAGAGTCGACATGAGGGCACAGCGAAGTGGAGGAAGAGTTGCTGGATCTAATTTCAATTTATGCTAGCGACGAGCTCATGTGGCATAAAAGCTTTCCAAGATGTGACTGCTTCTTAAGGAGCTGTGAAATCCGTTTACGGAGTATGTACTGAACCAGCCAATCCGCATATCCGTACAAGTCCCCCGCACCTCAGTCCTGGTATTGGATACGGTAACCAAAACGCAGATATGCCAGCTGCTCCGGCTGCGGGCGCCTATCGTCGTCCGTTTAGGCACCGGTGTCACCATTTGATTCTCCCCACGCACACCAACAATTACCACAACGAGGCCTCCCCAGATCTCCCTTCAATCCCAATCGACCACCATACCAAAGCCAAAGCCTGCACATATAAGGTAGCCTCCGCGCCAAACACACTTCCAATACTTTCGGGCTACACAGCCACCGCCCGCGCCCACGCCGTCTCACCGGCGTCTGCGATCCTACATCCGAACTGACCCCTGCTCTAGACAGACTATGTCTGTATATTCGCGGCGCACATAAGTTGGAAAAAGAAGGAAGTATCCGTCATGGCCGAGGTTGATGTGACGCCTCAATTCGGGGCGGAATTGAAGGTATGGAGAACGATATGTTGCGGGGAGAGAGATAACTAATCACGTTTGTGGTCTCTAACAGGATGCGTTCAAGCCCGTCAATTCGTGGGTATGAAATCCCTTATATCGCTTCGTGTTGCCTGTTATTTGCAAGCTGCCGGATTGCGGTGGTTGTGGATGATTGCTAAATATGGGATTATGAACAGGTGTCGAACGGAATTGCGTGGCTGGATGACATTCAACAGTTTTACCGTGAAAGAAGCGCCATCGAGAGGGAGTATGCATCCAAACTGTCGGCGCTTTGCAAGAAGTACTCCGATCGCAAAGCGAAAAAAATCAGCAGTCTGAGTGTTGGGGACACACCGACAATGACACCAGGGTCGCTTGAATCGGCATCCTTGACGACCTGGTCGACGCAACTAACCTCGGTCGAGTCGCACGCGGCTGTTCGTGATAAATTCGGACTTGACCTTATATCTCAGGTTGCCGATCCTCTGCGACAAGTATCTGCTCGGTACGAAGAGTTGCGCAAAAGTCACGTGGAGTATCACAGCAAATTAGAAAAGGAACGTGAATCATCGCTGAGCGAGTTGAAAAAAGTCAAGGGCAAATATGATGGCGTGTGCCAGGAGGTGGAGAACCGCCGTAAGAAGACTGAATCTTCTTTTGACTACAGCAAGACAAAGGCACAGACTGCTTATCAGCAGCAGCTCTTGGAGATGGCCAATGCCAAGGTAGGGATTTCCCTAAGTATACAAAACAAACGAAAGCTAACTGATTCCGTTGCAGAATACATATATCATCAACATTCATATAGCAAACAAACTGAAAAACCAGTTCTACCACGAATATGTACCCGAAGTACTCGATGTAAGGCCATCTTGAACTAGAATCAGATGACATACTGCTTACAATTGTCTAGAGTCTTGGAGATTTGAATGAGACACGAGTTGAGAAACTGAACTCATTCTGGTTACTTGCAGTGCAGCTAGAAAAGAATGCATTGACACAAAGCACGGAATTAATGACCCATCTTGCAACAGAAATCCCGCGCAATAACCCTAAATTTGATTCACTCATGTTCCTGCAACACAACGCCTCTCAATCCCAAGAGCCTCCAAATCTGGTATTTGAGCCAAGTCCTGTGTGGCATGACGACGCGGAAATGATTACCGACGAAAATGCAAAGGTGTTTTTGCGAAACACGCTCACAAAAAGCAAGAGCCTAGCTAGAGATTTGAAGGGAGAAGTGGAGAAACAACGGAAAGAAGTTGAGAATGCCAAACGTGTCCGAGAAAACATCAGACAGGGGAAAGACAAACGCGATCATGTTGACGTTGTTAAAGCGATCTTCGGTCTGCAAGAGAAACTCCACGAGACTGAACGCAGGAGAGTCGCTGCGGAGGTGGAGACTCTGACAATCCTGGCTGTTGTTGGTGACTTATCTCTAGGGGCAAAGAACCATAATTTCCGATCCCAAACATTCAAAATCCCTACCAACTGTGATCTTTGCGGCGAGAGAATATGGGGATTATCAGCAAAGGGGTTTGACTGCATTGACTGCGGGTATACATGCCACAGCAAATGTCAAATGAAGGTCCCGGCAGAGTGTCCGGGTGAGCAAACAAAGGAAGAAAAGAAGAAGCTGAAATCAGAGCGTCAAGAACACGCACAAGCTACTCCTTCTGCTCCAGAAGCCTCCCCCTCCAACGGAGCATCGGCAGATATGCCCGCCCTGAGTCGCAGGGATACAATGAACTCCCTAAGTTCGGGGTACGCGCATAGTGCCCGCAGGTCTGTCTCTGGCTCAATCTCGTCTTCCAAGCCTTCAGGCGAAGATCCCGCCGAGTCAGCCGTATCAGCCGTATCGGCGCCTAAGCCCGCCACTTCAACAGCAACAAAACGCAATAGGATCCTCGCACCGCCTCCTGCCCAATATATGAGCGGACCACCTCCAGTAGCTACCGATACGAAACCGAAGCCTAGCGAGCCAAAGGGAAAGATGATGTATCCGTATCAAGCTAATGGTGAAGGGGAGTTGAATGTTGATGAAGGGCAGGAGATTGTGATTCTAGAACCCGATGGTAAGTACCCTTTTTTTACTTAACGGTTCATCTTTTACCTCTTTCCTTTTGCCCTGTGCAATTTTTGACAACCTTTAGATGGCTCTGGCTGGATGCGTGTACGAGCAGGTTCGCGGGAAGGGCTTGTGCCAGCTGCGTATGCGGAAATTACACCTTCACCATCTCCAGCATTGAATGAACGGCCTGCATCTACCTACTCAAACTCATCGACGTCCTTGGCCGGCAGTACTACTGCAAAGAAAGTCGGACCAGCGGTTGCACCAAGGCGAGGGGCGAAAAAGCTGAAATATGTTGAAGCTTTGTATGATTATGAAGCGCGGACAGATGCCGAATGGACTATGGCCGAGGGCGATCGCTTCATCCTAGTCAACAAAGATAGCGGAGATGGCTGGGTAGAAGTCGAAAAAGGAGGTCAAGTAAAAAGTGTTCCAGCGAATTACATTCAGGAAGTCTAAAGTTGGTGTAGTAACGTTCGTGTGTACATACTTTTTGTGCTTTTTCTCCTTGCTCGCCACTGCATTGTATTCTTGCATTATAGCTGCCGGGCGCATAGATATGAATGGCAATGAGCAACGGTTATATTTTGTGCTGTCTGTATACCTCATTTGCTCGAAACTCAACGGAACATTGAACCTTTCATAAAGGTAAAGTGCCTAGCTTATTAAACCTAGGTGCACAGCACAGTTTCAATTACTCATGGAAATGAATTAACAACTAATCTAATTCAGGCTCGTCTTGGCTACTGCCAAAATTTGAGTTGTATTAATAGTTCACGGTCCAAAGGTGTTTAGTTTATGTGTGTATTCCTTTGTTGACATATGGGCAATTCCCACAATCTCAAAACGTTGTATATGCTTTAAGAAAACACAATTAACCCATCGTTCCATATGCGATACTGGCGACTTGAAAATAATGAATAGTTGATAAGTTATAGCAAAAGAAAGGGTATCGTTGTCTGTAGACTACGGACAGTCAAGCAGGCAAAGCAGGAGAGTCTGGGTTTGATATTAGACGTGAATCATTTGCTGAACACGAGGGTACCGCTGCACAATCTCGTGGTAAACTTCAGGATGCTGCTGCATAAGTATCTCCGGGTTCCACGCCATTGCAACAAAGATAGTGTCAACACCGCTGCCAATCGGCGTCAAAAATATTTGACAGATCTGGAGTCCAATGACAAACGAGTAAGCCATGATGACCGCCGTGAAAGTGCCGGTAGAATTATAGCTTGGGTTGGTAAACTCAAGGTACAAGTATGCCAATAAAGCGCACACGTATGAAACGAATATGGAACCCATGCTGATAACTGGTCCAATCAGACAGTCATTTATCATCGCGTCAATTCCGCGGTCCTTCATCATCGTCCATGTATCCTTGGCTGCTGGTATATACGCCTTCCCATAGAGAGCAATGTGGATGAATGCATAGCGGTTGAAAAACTGAACGAGCCAATCGAGCAGAGCAATAAAGCATCCAAGAACCCATATGGCAATGCTGGCAACCATGTTTCCTTGAGCAGCTTCTTGTTGTTGAGCAATGGAACATGCTTGCCGCATCATATTGACGAGTGCTATAATCAAGCTCCCAAAACTGATACTACCAAACGAGTAAGTGGTGGCGCGCTTGAAAGCACCTCGAGTGGCGCCTTTTGGTGCACCGCCTGGTGTATTTGCCCAGAAGTACCACGAACCATAGACACCGGCAACAGTAGCATGGATCGTGTTTTTCAGCCATTCGCTGACCCAATACATGGCAAAAGTGACGAAAACGACGAGACCAATGACCGTCGCACTACTGCAACCGCCTGAGCCGCATGAGGGATTTGTTCCGCTCCCATTGGGCTCGTACGCGACATAAATCGAAACCAACGTCACCGAAAACCATGCGGAAAGGGCGAGCGCGACAAATCCCCCAATCGCACTAACGATGAAGACATGACCGAAGTTACGCGAGACGTCAATAGCCGTCTGCAACATGACGACACTGAATGGAATGCGCGGGATCCAGCTGATGAAACAGATGATCGCAAAGACGCCGAAGAGAAGAAACACAATGCCGGCACCCCATTGCTTCCTGTAAAGATAGTAAATAGCGGTCCCTATCGCAAAAGCGCAATTAAGGATGCCGGTAATCCAAATGAACTGTTTTGTGAAGTATCGAGCGCCGAGAAAATATGCCCACGAAAGGACCACGGCCACGCAGAGCACAAAGACAAACAGAATCAACGTGTTGGTATCGAGACCAAAGTCGTTGGTGCTACCGTAAATGCCGTCTCCATTGAATCCTCGAGTTGTGGCATACTTGTGGATGGAGAGACCAGAGACGGCGACGTAGCCGAGGAAAACTGCTATGAGCTAGGAGCCATTCGTCCATCAGTTAGAGAGATTGTTTTTCGATCGCGATGCATAGGGACCAGCACTCACTAGCAGACCGGCCCAGATATCATTAAACTTGGGCCTCTCGATTTTGAAGGCTTCATCATAATTCCAATTGGACTGAGTTGGCGGCCGCTCTTGTTTGTCTGGCGCATTTTGTCTCTGTGGCGGTGGATAGCCCTGCTGGTAATTGGAGTTTTCATATTCTTCTTTGCGGTTGTTGTAGGGATTCTGCTGGTTATACTGGTCTACAGGTGCAGGACGCACCTGGTCCTGCTGGTTGTAGTAGCTTGCCGCTTCTCCGCTCATGGTGAAATGCTGTTTGTTACGATACACAGATAGCTGGTCGCCGTCTTCGAGCGGAGTGTAGGATGGCAGATGCGACGAGGGAGAAGAGGAGGAAAAGTGGGAGTTGGGTAGCTCTTGCTTACTTGCCCTGCTCATACACTCACTGCACGCGCTAGCCACATCCAGCGCAATCAATCGGCCAGGCGGCTCGGCGGGGCTTGGAGCGACCAATCAGCGTCTGCCGTCTGCTCGATCGGGGCGCTTGGGTTCGCGCTAATCACCCAAGGATCGCCCGCTGCCAACCAATCGAAAGACCAGGAATGGGCCCAGCTGGATTCCGTTTTGGGGTTGGCGTCAACGTCATCGACTGGTTTGATCAAAACAGGGTTTACGTTGAGGCTTAATAGTGGTTGCTTAAATGGTACGGATGTTGTATTGTATTAGCGTCTAGGTACACGAATAGTTGCCAACCCGCTCACAATGTGCAAAGTTGTTGTGATTGGCTGACGTTGGCTAGGATAATGCAGCGGAATGCCCGTCGATTTGCAATTGGAATGCTCGCTGTACACAATGCACACGCAAGACTCCATTGGTACGGGAGAATTACAAAGTCACCTCCCTCTCCGCCAACAAGTTTTGCCCGCCAGATTAACGCTGTTCACAATCTGGACCGATTGCTTGACGTCGTCGGTTTGGAACCCGACGGCACAACCAAGTTTCCGCATTCAAGCAGGCATCTCGTAACTCTAGCGGGTAGCTCAGGTTCTCGCGAATCAAGCAGTTCATGACCGTATTTGCACCGCGAACAGACATAGGGTGTGAGGCTCGTTCAAATCTTGTGATTGAAGAGTAACAATTAAGTGTATGCTTGAAGCGCTCGATAACGATCAGCTACCTGGCCAATGTTCAAAGTGTTGCGGCGGGTGTTGCTGCTGCGGTATGTACATATTAGAGTATTGTGGCGGAGCCTCCATGTAATCGGCACCGCTGAGTTGTATGTTTCCCAGATTAAACATGTCCCATGACATGTGCGATCCCGTATTGGCTTCCTGACAGAACCATCCAAGGAGTCCCGGAGGAGCAAGCATACTGTCAGTTGTCGGTGGAAACATCGTGGGCACTGTCGCAGTCGCCGGCCAGGCAATCTGACTAGTATATGGAATGCCGGTCAAAGGGAAGCCTAGCGTGGTTGCTGGCTTCTGTTCCTCGATGACCGGCTCTGGAGCGGCTGCTAAGTCCTTGGCGGGGGGAGGCTGCTCGCTGCCCAGCCCTACCTTCTTAGATAGATCTATAGTCACTTTGGTAAAGATTTTGTATGTCGGTGAAATCCTGGTTTTGAAGAAAACGTTACTGATCTCGGCGATTTTCGTCTTGCTGGTTTCAAGGTCTGGGTCTTGCGCGGAATTTCGGATTTGGCCCAACGCAAACAGAGACAAGGTCAGATTGCCATGGCAGATGTAGTAAAAGTCTGCCCATGCAACGCCATCCAGAAGCCCATACTTTGAAAGCTGCAAGAAGCAGTCAAGTACGGCAATGGCCGACGCATGGCATTGGCGACTCATATAGTCGGTAGTGGAAGTCACTGGGCTCATTGCTTGGTTCCCCCCTTGGGTCAAAGAATCAATGGTGCGATTGCTCTTGCAAATGAGGAAGGGCCGAGTCAACACGGATTTATTATGGTGGTATGCTGCCTGCAAGAGTAGTATTACACGGCGGTGCCGACTGGTCAGGACTTGAGACTCCGGTGTTAAATTGGGGGGCAGTTGGAATTTCCACGCCTCCAACTCTTGCAAAAGCATCTGGACATGCGTATGGTAAGACAACAATGCCTGCTCATCAACATACTTGGCAGTCACCGTGGTAATAAGTCTTCTGATCCGATGCCCGATATCAGTCAATGCCAAATAATGTCCCGCAAAGCCATCTGGATAACCCGGTCCATCCAACACATCATCGTGCGGTAAGACGACATTGACTTCTCTCGCATCAATAGTTGGCGGGCGGCCGAAGATGATGGACATGTTGTATTCATACTGATATAAAGTCCACCAAACAATTCGGCGTGTGTGCGACTCAGTCGTATCAAAGCTACCGTATGTTCCTTCGCGATGCATGCCAAGAGTGATCGCCATTCGAGCAGCTAGGCCCAAAACAAGCCAGCAGATGTTTCGTTCACCCGAATTATGTTCATATAGTTGCAATAATAATAGCGCCTGGACGTTTTCCAGGCTTGCCGTAAACGCAATTCGCTGGAAGTAATCTCGTGTCAACTTCATATATCTCGTCTGAATTGCAATAGACTCGGGAAATTGTTCAGGCCCCAAAATTTCAGCCCCAAAGATGATGATCATGAATAAACAACAGCTCCAGCCTGCGTCTGCGTTACTCTCCTGCGAGACTTTATTGTCCCAGACAGAATCATACCGAAGCCGAAAGGTGGGCTTATAGAAAACCTGGAATGAACTGTGGAGGTTTTCAAGATAAGCTTGCACGAGCGCATCGCATACACTCTTTTCAGGTAAGAGATCTCGCAGGCTACTTCTGGTTCCTAAGCCTGGATCATGGGGCTGTTTCTTTCTTGGGGGTAGATTGTTTTGAACCAGCCGTCTCAAAGACTTGTCCGTTCCCGCCGTTCTCTGTGCTTCTTCTGTTCGGACAGAACCTAGATCTGGAAGCCTTGATTGATTCTCGTCGCCATCTGGACCCTCTCCATCGGACTTTGACCTTGTCGCTTTATATTTAGTCACCATGTGGCGGATTATGGATGCAAACTCAGAGCTGCTTGATGGGCCTACGTAGTGTAGCACGCGCTGAGGACCCGGTACCATCCTTTCATACACGACCTCAGAAGCTGGAAAGTCATAATTGATCGCCCCGGTGCCAGTAACAATAGCCTCAGTATGAGGCGGAGGAGTGGCAATTGGCTGGTCTTGGCTGAATGCTTCGGGCGCGGGCGTCTGGTCATCTGCAGACGGCATAGGGATATTGTGACTCTTAGCAAGTTGGAACAAGATTTCGACATCTTCAGTGTCGTGGTTTGGGAACAGTCCCCGAACAAGCGCATCCAGCGCGCGGTAGCGCACGCTGAACCTCTCCACACTCCCATACACGCGGTGCTTTCGCGGCAAAGTTGATTCGCACTTGACGCCTCCATTGAGACAGTTGGCACATGCCTCATTCTCATTAGTGCGATTGCAGCGAATGCGCCGGGTCTTACACCGATCGCAGCTCACTAATGTCCGCCGGCGCTGGGAGTCTGGAACGCGCCTTGTGCTCGGTTTTTTGTTGACCATGGTGGCCAAATCACAGCGTACCAGAGTTGGCTTATTTATGTAAGATCGACGAGTAGTGGCATTTTGGTGTTTTATATCATGACAAATTGGGAGGGCATATTGAAGCCTTGTCATCGAGAGGGAAAGTCATTAACGGGAGGGAGGAGCAGAGGAGTGAATGAATCAGTCTGTAGACACGGTGGGGCCCGCGCTAAGGGATATGCCTTGTACGGTCCAGCCCCAGATGTTAGTAATCTTTCGGTAGCGATACCGATTAATTACATCCTAGCCTTGATTCGGCGGAGTTAATGCCTGAGGCTGCAAGCGCAGGATGCTCTATTCATGTCTGTCTCAGGATTCATCTATCTATGCAGCCCTTCTACCCGTCTGCATTTCCCTTGCAGAGCTCACTTACTTCTGACCACTGCTGAAACGCTTGTACCTCTCCTCCCTCCACTCAGGACCCCATTTTCTGACAACAATGACCGCTGGACTTGCGGCCAACACTACCAATGCCAAGAACAGATATGTAAAGCCATATCCCCATGCATCAATGATATATTGCACAACCGCGGTACCCACAGCGCTAAATGCGGCCCTTGTGAGGTTGAATGAGGAGGACACCCGTCCTGGATTCATGGGATACAGATCAACTAGTAATGTTACAAGGATGGATACGGGGCCGGAAAGGCCTATCCCCCCCAAAAACAAGATAACCAGGGGTGCGGCAAGAGATGTACCAGAGTCAATGACCCATCCCCATACCGCGGTGGTGATGAACGCTAATATAGTCCATGGCCAAATCAAGTCAAGCCTAGCCTTCTCAATTGGGAACTTGCGCAAGTCGTCGCCTCGTTTCCTGTCAGCGGTCACCCCAATACTCTTAGCAACGCGTGCATAGTTCCAGTTGAGGAGCTTTCCAACGATGACCAACCCAACGATAGATCCGCATGCAAAAGGAATATAGCACAATCCAACTTGGAGATCGTTGAAGTGGTATTGCTGCCGAACAACATCCTGTAAGGGCACAAGCATTGCGTAGTTGGCCATGACGAAAAGCGACATGAACAGCATAAGCAATCCAACATCCTTTTCGAAAGCGATGCGTATGGCAGCAAAGATGTTCGGGATGGGGATCTTAAATGGTATTTTCGTCGGCGCCGAAACGGCCCCGCTGTCTGCTGAACATTCCGTGTCTTGCAACTTACGGCGCCATTGTATGCTCGACGTGATAGATGTGTTGATGCGTGGCGGTGGGATTGAGCCGTTTCCCACGACATTTCTAGCTGTCTATGTAGCTATTTCAGCATCTGGCTCTCATAAATGGCATAAATTCTAATTTGAACATACCTCCGGCACGAAGGGAACATATATTATGATAAACACGCCAGCTGCAATGGTGAGGAACCAAAACGTTGATCTCCAACCCAGGTACTGGGTTAGAATACCACCTAGGACCGGAGCCAAAGCCGGAGCAAACTGCACGCTCATTTGAACTGCAGAAATATACCCACCTCTCTCAGCGCTGGTAGTCAAGTCCGCTACCACAGCACTGCCGATTGCGACTGTTGCACTGCTACCGGTGCTTTGCAAGGCCCGCAATACCATCAATGCAGCATAGTTGTTCTGCAAGGCCAGGCCAATGTTGGCACCTAAGTAGATAGCAAATGTTAACATATATACCGGGCGCCGGCCCAGTCGATCGCTGAGATCTCCAAAGAATAATGGAGAAATTGCTTGCATAATCTGATAAACAGTAACAGTGAGGTTCAGCTGTCCAAGGGGTCGATGATAGGCTTCTGCGATTGGCGTGATAGCTGGCATGTATATAAAGGATGATAATGGGGAAAAGAACGTGCCAAAAACAGTCATCGCTATAACGAAGGCTTTGATTCTCCCTGAGAAGACAGAATGCAGCGGCTGCGCATCTGGCTCTTGCTGCTTTTGTTGGTCTTGGAGCTGCGTGTCGGCTTCAGCAGCCACGGGAGACTGTTCATTATTTTTGTTCTTATCCATGGTCTCCGTTCCATCGATAATGATATGTGATGTACATGATTTGTATGCATGGTGAGCTCTTTTATATGGGAATTGTGAGCATTATACGTCTCGGGACTCGGAGCTTGGTATGCTCCTTGAATATGGTTAGCGCAGGTCTCCTGGCCCGCCCGTTGCGGCAACCACCAAGAGCTTGTCCATGTCCTCAATTCCGACTATAGCATTCGGCTTCAACTTCAAAGCTCTGCCAGATGAAGCCCTGTGGCTGAACCCGTTTTCTGGGGTATCGCGGAACGCTTGTCTGCTATCCTTCCACCGTGGCCAATGCAGTCCCCATCATCGCAGCCGGATGGCAAGAAGGTATCTTGTAACCCATGTCGCCGACGGAAAATCAAGTGTGATAAAAAGCAGCCCTGTGGCCAGTGTGTTGCATCATTTTACGGTATGTAATTGATAGGCGAATTCTGTATGGCCGTGAAGTAGCTAATGCGGTCTTCAAGACTGTGCGTACTCGGAGCCCTCAAGGAAAAGACGGAGGAAGGCGATTCCCTCGCAGCGTCTTGCTGAGTTTGAAACAAGATTGGAAGCTATAGAGTCGCGTGGCTCAATACAAGCAGATGTATCGCCACAGCCTTCTTCTACAGCCCCAGCTCCAGCTAGTGGTATTGGGCCCCCGAGTACCCCGATTGCTTTGAATGCTGGGAATCAGGCGCCAGAAGTAGATCGCGGTACCCTTACCTACCATATCACAGATCGGGGAGACACCGAATATCAAGGCGTTGCAGGCGAAAGAACATTCATGCAAGCTTTTAGAGACAGGCTGAACAACTGGCCTGATGACAGCCGTTTGCACGAGAAATTTTCATCGAATGGAGCTACGCCTGAGTTCTTTTCTTCAGCTTCTCAGGATTTTGCAGAAATTGTCTTACCGTCCAAAGAGTTGGCTGTGCAACTGGTAGACGCAGCACTGGATGCGCACAAGTTTCTGTCCATTGTTCATCGGCCCAGCTTTTACACCTCCTTTGACCTGTTATACGACTTGGACGAAGCGGATTACGGCCTTTCTGAAAAGCGATTCTTGCCTCTGATGTACGCTGTCCTCGCGTATGGCAGTATACATGTTGAATTTGAATATATGGGCTGGGATTGGGAGGCCACGGTTGCTCAAGGGTAAGCCGCCACAGTCTACGTCTACCCTCTTCCCAGCGTCTGATGAGTTTTACAGCTCCAAGTACTATGCGAAGAGCAAAGAGCTTCAAGATGTCGATTCATGCAGTGACCTAAAATCCTTGCAAGCTCTTTTGTTCCAAAACATGTTTATCCTTTCCATCTGCAGAAGCCATGTCTCATACACCCATGTCAGCATGTCACTGACGATAGCACTGCGAATGGGGTTGCATCGATCTGTCAAGGTCAACCAAGACCTGATAGCTCTCGAAACCGGTAAAAAGGTTTTTTGGACTCTCAGGCTGCTTCTAAATGAAATATCGGCGAGTTGCGGGATACCAAAGCTTCTGGACGATCGAGATATTGACCAGCAGCTGCCAGCAGAGGTGAATGACGACTGTATCAGGAAAACGCAGATTTTGCCACAGCCGCACCACGAGATTTGCTATACGGCTGGTGGGAATTCTTATATGAGGCTTCACCACATTCGAGACCAGGCGGCTCAGATATTGTATCCAGCGACGAATATGTCTGCTGGCCAGCATAATTACGAGGCGACTATAGAGGTGATCCAGAACATGGAGCGAGACCTTGAAGACTGGAACAGAGCTTTACCAGCGGACTATCGCCTAGGGACGTGCTTTCATGATTCAAAGTTGATGAAGTGAGCGAGAAGACTATACTTGGAACCATAATTATTGCTGACTATGCGGACAGAGACCAGTATATATTTGCGATATCTTTTGCATACACACAGCTATACATATACCGACCGTCCTTACAGCAATTATCCAAAAGCCAAATACGTCTTTCTGAAGCACCGGCAAGTGCTGTACCATTTGCTAAAGCTGCCATTCTGGCAAGCCAAAATATCATCTCCTTGGTTGACGACATGCGTCACCGTGGTCTCCTCAACAGGGTTGTCTGGCTGCTCCCGCGGATATTATTCAGAGCCATCGTTACTATATTCTACTCCACCCTTCTCTTTTCCCGAGATTCCCACGAAATGGAATCACTTCTCTTGAGTTTAAACACTGGGAAAATGTTGTCAATTTACCTGTCCAAGCGGAATTATCCGTCAAAACGGGGTAGGATTACATTGATAGTGAGTCCATTCTTTAGTCAAAAAGAATTTCTAAATAGCTGACCTCGAGGAATCTACCATAAGTGTATGATTGCAACGCTCCCGCGAGAACTCCGACAAATGCGAGAGGAACTGGAGAAAGCGGCATCCGATGGTTTACCTCCAGAAGACACCGTGGAACGTCAAAATGACGCTTACACAAGAACTTTGGCCGAACGGACCTTCTCCTTGTCATCCAAGTCTCGTGTTCATGATTTCTGCTACCCTCCTGAGCCTACAGATCGTAGTCAGCATATGGAGGTGATGGGTAGATCAGCCCTAGGATCGGTGGATCCAGCCACCCCTGCAGATGCTGCCACGCCACTGCATGATCTCCCTGCCCAGCCTTCAGTAGCCAGAACTGGTCCATACCATCAGCAAAGAAGCAGTGGCACAGCTGAGTATCCCTTCAATACGGAAATATCAACGATGACTGGATTAGGGGATAACTTTTATGGCCTAATGGACACTCCGGGAATGAATTTTGATAATATGGAAGGATTTTTCGATTTTAGAGGCTGGCTTTAGGTGCTCTGTCGTATTTTATCTAGATGTTCCTTTCAGTGCTTTGAGCGAGCCTTTGGCTATACTACCAGGAAATTTATCACATTACTCTACGAGCTTTGAGACGTGTGAACTAAGTGCTGACTGGGGGCAAGTTTAGGGCTGGAAGGCACGCTAACCACAAACAAGGAGCATTCTAAGCTCCGGGCTCCGTGGCACAACACATAAACATTCGGTGTTTGTGAATATAAATGAAACCAGCGCGAATTTTGATTCATTCAAATTTCGTTTCATCAGATTGCTGGGAGAAGGATCGACAATATGCCAGCCCAAGACGTTAATAAGGCTTTGGCAGCCATCGAGACTGACAAGTCTAAGGTACTGGGCTTGTCCTTTCCGAAGCACTCCAACATCCAGCCGGGACAATTCGTTCCCAAGCTAGGTAGACTTTTTCGCTTTGCCTATCACGTATACATACAGGTTGGGAGAAAGAACTAACAGGAATATCATCAGACGCACTGAACGCCCCTGATCTCTCCTACCCTGCCGCCTCGCCCGAAAAGACGTATATGGTTGTTTGCCTGGACCTTGATCCTCCTTTTGCCTCATTCCCATTCGGGGGACCCGCCAATCACTGGCTACACTCTGGATTCCGCCTGTCTACCTCTACAAACAGTGGGAAGCTTGAAACCTCCGATCCGTTCCTGATCAATTACTTCAGACCCGGACCACCGCCGATTTCCGGCCCTCACCGCTACCTTTTCCTTCTCTATGAGCAGCCCGCTGCATTCGATGTCAATGTGTACGCGCCGGGCAAAGAGGTGGGTGTCTTCGGCCGTCTTCGCTACGACCTAGACGCTTGGAAACAGAAGGTCGGGCTCGGGGAGGTGTTGGCGACGACTTATTTCAGGTCCAAGTAGCCAAAAGACGGATTTATGCGGTCTGTGGAGTGTCTATAAGGGGCAGGAGGGAGAATACTCGTTCGTGGCTCTCCTAGCAGCTTCAGAAGCGGCTATGCAGGTACATTGACGGCGAAGGGTACGTGTAGGATTAGTATGTAGTAGACATGTGCTCCAGGTCTGGTGTATATCAAACTACTGACGTTTTTTCTTTTCTTTTCGTTTTCTTAATTACCCCGCTTCTGGTTTAAGCATTCTATGTTACTATTGACTAGGGCTGGCTCTCTACCATTTATATGTATGCTTGTTGGACAAATAATGCCGCCACAATAGGACCTGGGTATACAATTATCAGTGTAAATACAGCTTCGCCAGTCTAGGCCAAGCCATGGCCTCACATAATAATGATGTGCTACGAGATCCCCAGTTTGGACATCAGAGACCCTCAGACAACCCTTTTGCCCCCGAGTGGGTCAATCCTTGAACCCTTGATAGTAACAAGGGCCAGCCACTATTAGTACACCAGAATTCCCCCTAACCATGTATTTCACTGTTCGTGGTTCGATATGCTAGAAGTGCTATTTATTTTTATTTTTATTTTTTTTCGATATTTTCCTTCGACGTTCACGCATTGTCGCGAATATATATACCCCCACTTTGCTATCCTAGGAGATCGCTGAGGCTCTGAAGTAAACGTCTGTGCTCTTGACATGATCTACAGTTCCCCTGATCTCATCTGCAGCAAGTGTACCAAGACTTTGGAAAGCGAATCAAGAGTGCGCCAAGTGCGACCAGACATCAAACAAGAGCTTGGTGGAGCCTGCACCGTGCTCTGGGTTGCCGTGTACCTTGAACGGATGTACCTGAGTAAGCCACTGAGGAAACGCCCAATTCCTTCATGGACCTGTATAGGACTAGATGGCGCGATTGTGCGGGCAATCCAAGGATCATCTAGAAATGGTGGATGTCAACATGGGCGGTACAAACAATGCCCAGACTCACCGTGATTGTCACTTGTTATGGGTGCGACACGAGGAGGGTCGTAGCCCTTGCCTGACATCACGGCGCGCCTAAGGCATTCCTGCCTCCTACATACCTACCGCACACCAGGCCCCTTCCTTGTCTCCTCTCCTTCTTTCTCTCTTGTTCCTTTCCCTCTCCACGTCGCTCATGCTGTTCTGTCTTTCCTTGACTTCGTCTCTTTTCTATCCATCCATTTTATCGCTCGTTCATTCCAATCACGTCTCTACACGCCTCTATCAGAATTCTACTCATTATCAACCAATCTACCTGATCTGACCTGCCTTTCCTCTGCGTTGTTTATCCCATCTTGCGTTATACCCTCATCATGAAGGCGGCCATTGCCTCAGTCGTCGCCGGCGTTTCCATGGTGGCAGCTGTTCCACAGCATCTGACCACGCGTGACCAAATCACCTCCATCACCGTCAAGGGAAACGCCTTCTTTCAAGGCGATAATCGATTTTACATCCGCGGAGTCGACTACCAGCCGGGCGGTTCTTCCAAGCTGGTCGATCCCCTTGCCGACAGTGCTGCCTGCAAGCGAGACATTGAGAAATTCACCGACTTGGGACTGAATACCGTTCGTGTATACTCGGTTGACAACTCTGCGGACCACGACGATTGCATGAATGCGCTGGCAGATGCTGGCATCTACGTCGTCCTAGACGTCAACACCCCAAAATACTCCCTGAACCGAGCCGATCCCGAAACTTCTTACAACGACGTGTACTTGCAGAACGTCTTCGCAACAGTGGAGATGTTCGCCAAATACGACAACACACTGGCATTCTTCTCAGGAAACGAAGTCATCAATGATGGACCTTCTTCTAAGGCTGCACCCTATGTCAAAGCCGTCACTCGCGATATTCGCCAATACATTCGCTCGCGGAATCTGCGTGCCGTCCCTGTTGGCTATTCTGCGGTAAGCAATGAAGAGCCAAAGGCAGAGATGCATCCTTTGGTCGAACGCTAACGAGTAAACCAGGCTGATATCGATACCAACCGTCTCCAAATGGCCGAATATATGAATTGCGGCACCAGTGACGAGCGAAGTGACTTTTTCGCTTTCAACGATTATTCTTGGTGCGACCCATCGTCTTTCACCACATCCGGATGGAATGAGAAGGTGAAGAACTTCACTGGTTATGGTCTTCCTTTGTTCCTTTCGGAGTACGGTTGCAACACCAACGAACGCCAGTTCCAGGAAGTCGGCTCTTTGTACAGCACCCAGATGACGGCTGTGTATTCCGGTGGACTGGTTTACGAATATTCCGAAGAAGGAAGCAATTACGGTCTTGTTGAAATTGACGGTGACAATGTCACCGAAAAGGAGGACTATACTGCATTGAAAGATGCTCTCGAGAAGACTCCAAACCCACAAGGCGATGGTAACTATAATTCAACAGGTGGCCCCAACGGCTGCCCTGCAATAGATCTTCCAAACTGGGATGTTGCAGACGATGTACTTCCAGCTATTCCAGAGCCCGCAAAAAAATACATGACTGACGGTGCGGGCAAAGGCGCCGGCTTTTCTGGGTCTGGAAGTCAAGATCAAGGCACCAAGTCCTCAGGCACTGCTACTTCTGGCTCCGGCTCTGCGACTGCTTCAGGTTCCTCAACCTCCAAAGGGGCTGCTACAAGCCTTCGTGCCCCGGAATTTACTGCTACTCCTGTTTTGTGCATTGCTGTGGTTGCGTTGTGCACTTTGTTTGGAGCATCTGTTACCATCTTGTAGTCCTGCATTATCATTATCGAATTGGCGTTTCAAAACAATTACGAAGTAAGGAGGTATTTTGCCACACTGATCTGGCCATGACTCAGCTGTGATATTGTGGCATCGCCATATCATGTACAGTCATTGGTGACGGTGGGCTGCGTGGTTTGATTTATCGCTTATTTCCCCTTTTCAGTCTGTATTTCCTTGGTTCTGACCTTTGTATAAATATTTTGAGGTGGATCAGGTCTTTTGCCTATCCTTATAACAATCAAGCTATTAGCCAAGTTTGTTTTTAATTTGGACCACGTTCGACGTGTAGTGGGATTTGGGTCACGACCCGTGAAATTAGGGCTTTCCCTGTTGACAAAAGTAGAAGTCACTTCATTATCTCATAGTCTAAGCTATAATGATTTTTCTTTTAATTATCATTGGTAGATTTATAATGGACCACCCATGAGTGAAAACCGGACAGTTTGTACAAATGCAACGCCGCTTTGAGAGGAGGACATAAACGGCCGTTTGCAGACAACTCGGTGCGGCCTTCTATGACTGCCACTGTGAAACTACAAGCGGATACTTCCAGATGTTGAGCGACACAACACTGTTTCGCAATGAAATCGGGCACAGAAATTCTGTATTCCGCTTGACTTTGCACTTGTCTCCTCGCCAATAAATGCAACGCTGGGATCTGCTGTTCTTATCTTCCGTCTCCCCCACACCGCGTGCATTGGGCGTTCTTCCTGCATTTTCCACCCTTTGCCATCCAGTCCAATCGATAACACGCATTCTTGGATATACGAAGCCAAGACGCTGATCGCCATCCTTATCTTGGTACTTGATTTTCGAGCAGTCATTTGCTGCGCAAAAGAAAATGACTACTCAACGCTTATAACTCCGCCATCGCCCAACATCAACTCCGTGCGACTGCGGTACTACGGTATAACTGCGTGCTATGCACCTAAACACCCAGGAAGAGCGAGAACCTTGAGATATTATTTGCAGAGCTTGAGATTGGGAGTGGAATCACAGAACGCCGTGGCCTCGCCCACCCTAGCTTGTCCTCCTTGCAGGCAAAACCAGGTCTTGCTTTGCGACCCGCAAGACGTACCTTTTATAATCTGTTTTCGCGCACGCCTACAAATTTGTGTTCGTACAGCCGCGGCGTTAATTCTAAGAGCACAGAGCCATGGCCACCCGCGAGACAACAACTGATATAGAAAGTGAATCATTCTATACATGCAGCAAAGATGTAGGCGTCGAAACGAGGTGGTCGGCAAACAAATCAACCGCTGCTGAGGTCTTGGAATCATTGCCATCGCCATCATCGTCGCAACATCAAGAAATCTCATATGTGGTTGATCATAAGGCTGAACTAAGCTTATGTCGCAAGTTCGACTTTCGGTTACTGCCAATCTTGGCTTTTATGTGTATGTTTTTGCCGTTTGTTGATGGCTCTAACTCACCAAACTAAATCTGACTGTGATGAACTCCTAATTAGACCTGTGTAATGCACTTGACAAAGGAAATCTGGGAAATGCCCAGACTGATGGAATGGGCAATGGTTGTTTCCGTGCTCCATGGCAAGAATATCTCATGCTAACGAATTGTCAGACTTGGGTATGAGTGGTAAGCAGTATAACCTACTGCTCTCCATTTTCTTCGTCCCCTATGTCATATTTGCTCCACCGATTGCCATGCTTGGCAAACGACTCAGTCCGGCCAAGGTCATCTCGGGCATGATGTTCAGTTTCGGGTGCTTCACCTTGTTCTCGGCCTCAGTAACGAATTTCTCAGGCCTTTTTGCCCTCCGTTGGTTTCTGGGCATGTCTGAAGCCGCCTTTTTCCCACTGGTCATATATTATCAGACTACTTTTTACCGTCGCGCCGAACTTGCCAGACGACTAGCCATCTTCTACGCTGCTTCGAACATCGCCAATGCATTTTCGGGACTACTTGCTTTTGGGGTCTTTCAAATTAAGAACCCATCATTGGAAGGCTGGCGGTATTTATTCTTGATTGAAGGCTCGTTCACCGTCTGCTTTTCCGCGTTTGCCTTCTTCTATCTACCGCGGAATCCACAAGAGGCGCGGTTTTTGAACGAAGACGAAAAGAAGCTAGCCTTTCACCGCATTCAAGTCGACTCTTCTGCAGTTGTAAACGAGGAGTTCAATCTGAGTCATGCCGTCGGAATCCTCAAGCGGCCTACAACTTATGCTTTTTTCGCTATAGAGATATGTCTTGGAGTTCCTTTGCAGGGCGTGTCTCTGTTCCTGCCCCAGATCGTGGCTCGTCTAGGCTATTCGACGGTCAAGACAAATCTATACACTGTCGCCCCGAATGTGACAGGTGCTGTAATGTTGCTCATTTTGGCATTCTCGTCAGACGCTACCCGTGTCCGATCGCCATTTATTGTGCTCGGCTTTCTCTTTACGTTGATCGGATTTGTTATCTACGCGGCCATTACCGATGTGACTGCCCAGATTAGACTAGCTTACTATGCTTGCTTCATGATGACCTGGGGTACCTCGGCACCGTCTGTGTTGTTGACTACATGGTACAACAACAACGTGGCTGACGAGGGACAACGCGTGCTGTTGACAAGTATAGGAGTGCCTCTCGCCAATCTCATGGGCTTGGTGTCCAGCAACGTGTTTCGCAGCGAGGATGCGCCGAAGTACATGCCTGCGCTCGTCACTATAGCTTCCTTTGGCGGAGCAGGGGCTCTTATTGCCTCCTTGTTGGGTGGGTATATGTGGTGGGACAATGCCCGCCGTAATCGAAGGGCTGGCCAGAAGATTCACGCCTGCGACGTGCCGACAAGACAGTTACGGGATGGGCCAGAGGTGGAAGAGTTTAGATGGTTTTTATGATTGTGGCTATGTAATGGTTGGGAGTCCTACATAAAGTGAGGCTTCCAATACTATTGTATATAATCCAAGCTAGGGTTTTGGTCTACCCGTGTAGGACGACATATCAAGCAATATATTCCTCAGAACAGAGCAACATACAATTATGGTCACAACAGTGCCATTATACCCCGACACGAAAAGATTCCACGCAGGCTCGAAAACGCATGTAGCCACGGTTAGTCAGCGATCAGCGGGAGTCCCTGGATGGCAAGAGTTGAAACCCTTAACTCCGGCGTTCTCCGGCTCTGCCGGCCAACCAGTCACTGTCCCCCGTGATAGATTAAAGTAGCAGGCACCTGCATCAAACCCATCATTCCCCTCACCTCATTCTGCTCTTCCGCATGCAACCGTATTCATCTTTTCCATCATGTCGAGCAGTGATTCCATTCTTGCGAGCAAAGGTGCACACACATACACAGACTAAGTTTGACTGTTTCGATCCACTGTCCGCATATGTACTGACGTCAGTTTGCTGTTGAAAAATCAACACAACAGAGCAACTCTTCAGGCAACCTTTCTACGCCAAAGATGGCAAAACGAGGCTGCCCCAACTCGTGGCACATCGTGGTTTCAAGAAGATCTATCCAGAAAATACTAAGAGCGCCTTCACAGCGGCAATTGACGTCGGCTGTCATGGCATAGAGACAGACCTGCAAACGACCAGAGACGGCGTGGTTGTTATTTCACATGTACTAGAGTCTCATGGTTGTTTTGTGTGAAGGCTAACAATGTGCACTTGCAGGATTCCACTCTCAATAGGTGCTATGGCATTGATAAAAACATTAAAGATTGCGACTGGGCATATCTGAGCACGTTGTGGACGACGCGGGAGCCTCGAGAGAGAATGATGCGCTTGAGTGATCTGCTTGACTTCCTCAACACTCCGAGCAATTCCCATGTCTGGCTTTTGCTTGATATCAAAGTATTTGAACCCACTCATTTGGAAATCTAAGCGGGCCGACAAACATATTGACAAATTCTCCCGTTTAGATAACCAACGATACTAAACTGATTGCAAAGAGAATTGCAGAAGTCATCAAGTCCAGCCCAGGTCCGTTGTCGAGGCCATGGAGTTCACGGATTGTGCTTGGGTGTTGGAAGGTATGTCATCTTCATGTGACATTATGTTTACTATGCCCGTACTAAGAAACATATCACGGTTTCAGCCCTCCTACTTCCCAAGCTGCAAGGAGCATCTACCAGACTTCCAAGTCGCATTAATCGGTTTCAACATTGTCAACGCGCGACATGTACTCGTCACTGATTCCACCGTCTCTTTCAACACGCACTTCAAATCGGTCAAAGGCCCACTGGGGCATGGCTTCGTCGACGCCGTCCATCATAACCGTGCGAAAAATGCCGAAGCAAGAGACGAGCAACAAGTCATATTCACATGGACAGTAGACACACCCCGGGACATGCGATGGGTGATCCGCAATCACTTCGACGCCATCCTCACCGATGACCCAGCACTCTACAAACGCATCAGCGATTTGTGGGACGATGATTATGCAAAACAGCACGAAGCAGACGATACTAGGGTGACTCTCCGTGAGCATCTGTTGTTGACGTTATGGGCTCTTTGGTTCGCGTTCTTCGGATGGGTGTTTCCCCTCCTCTACCCTCATTTGCAGCGTTTTATGCGGGAGAGGCCTGCTGCGAGAGCCGAAATAAAGGGAAGCACTTCGCGGACTTGATAAGCCAGCTTTTATAGGGCTGACTACTCATGTTGTATACGAGAATACACCATTTACGTTCGTCTGATTATGCTTTTGATGGCTTATGAAACCAAAACTCTGCTTAATGCATGCCCCAGACCGTTGACTTCGTTTCTTTTGAAGTGGCTGGACTAGCGCAATGTGATCACGAGTGTCCCGTAAATGCCATGACTATATTCTAGGTACTAATATGGTCGACTTTAGTAGACACGGTAAAATTTATGTAAAGTTCATGGTTTGTCAATGAATAACATAAATATAAAATATAGAAGTACATCATGTCAGCTGCAGACAGGGAGAAGCAAGACCAGCCCAAATAATGCGCAGATAATCGAATCCACAGGCATAAGATGGTAAATCGAAGAGAAGAGGGGTGAATGAATTTAAAGATTGATGAAAAGAACTCTCACAAGCACAATGGATGATAATGAAAAAATCAGGCTTGCATCAAGACGTAGGCAGGTGGAATGTCAATTAAGACTCTCGACTAAGCAAGACAAGGGAATATAAGTGATGATATATAGAAGGAAATGTTGAGGGTATATAAGTAGCTTGGGTATGCAATTATGTATGTTCACGAAAACAATCACGTGTGAATGGTTCAAGGTGAAGAAGAACAGTATCTAGACATGAACTGAATGAAGAAAACGAATGTGCGCTGCTCGATAGGGGTATAGGAGCAGATGAAGATAGGTATATCAAAAAGTATATCAACAAGAAGCGAAAGGATCATCATGGAATAAGAGTAAGAATCAAAGGGGGAGGCGTATAAAAAAGATAAGAAACGAAAGAGGATATGTAAAATTGTTATACACGTGAGGTTCTTGATGAAATGAAGGGATATATCGATTATATCATCATCAACTTCGTAGTTCTCCTCTCCGGAAAGCGTCGAGCACCGCCTGGGGGAGCCAGTCCCCCCCCGCCTTGCCTGGCAGGCGGTGGTCTGCCCATGCCCCGGCTGCCGGGGGGCGGGCCTCGAGACATAGGGCCACCAGGACCGGGGGAACCTTGAGGACCTGGAGGACCTGGGGGACCACGGCGCGGTGGACCTCTGAATCCTGGAGGTGGTGGGCCCGGGGGGTAGCCTGGAGGCCCGGCAAGGGGTGAAGAAGGCATAGTCGGCCGGCGTCTGCCAGGAGGCGGCGTCATGGCCGCAGCCCGTCGCGCATCACGCTCGCAGTAAACTTGACCGTTCCATTCAAAATAGTCTCCGCGAAGAACAACGCGGCAAGTACGGCAGGTCAGACAATCCGGATGGAATTTTTGTGGATTGCCCGTGCCATAAGTACTGTTTTCAATGGTCTCGAGGTACTGGCCTTCGATCCCCTTATTACACGTAGCGCATATCGAGCCATTAAGTTCATGATAGTGTTGGGCGCAATAAGGATGGTCGTCCAACACATAAAAGTCCATCGTTTCAAAAGGTGATCGACAAGTGAAACAAACAAAGCAGGCTTTGTGGTATCGTCCAGTAAGGCGACCGTCCGCTGAGGAAACCGATTTACCAACAATGCCTTGTCCGCATCCACGACAACGGCGCTTTTGACCTGCAGCGGTAGTCGGTCTCGAGATTTGTTGACCATACATCTCTGCCGGGGTTTTTTCTCGTGCCGGACTCCTGGGAGAAGGTTCGGGCCGTTGATTGTTAGGCATCGAGTACATACCATTCATGAGAGTTGGATCAGTGGGCGAGTCCGGCCCCCGGTCGAAATTAGCAACAATTCGAGGTGGCTCCAAATCCGTCGTTTTCTCCGGATTTGGTGGATTTTCCATGGGGGAATGTTTCTGATCCAGTTCTAATTCATGCAACATCGAATCGATTTGACTAAGATCCGACGATTTCGTGTCAATATCTGATGGTTGGCTCGATAGCGAGCTACCACTGCCCAGTTCAGAAGGAGAAGATTGGCTTGATGACGTTGACCCTTCTGTGGCATGATACGCGTTTTTCTCCAATCCTAGGCCTACATTATAGTTCGATGGCAAATCTGTGCCGTTCCGATGATTTTCCTGTGAATGGAGTAGCCCGTTTTGCGCCGTATCGATAGGAACGTTGGTGTCTCTTTGGAGATAGGGTCGGCCTGGAACAGTAGGTGACGGTTGTGAGGGCCATCTGGTAAGTACGTTGTCATGGTCATTTTCGTCGCCCATCGTCGGCATGGTCTGAGATCGTGTAAGAAAGTTCTCTTTGGGAGAGGAAGGCCCATCATCTTCATAGCTACTGGGCTCATCCGTTAACCCAAAATCAAAGCCACTATAATTTGTTCTTTTCTCCTTTGGTGGGCTGATTGATAGGTGCGAATCGACAGTACTCATTTGAGAATTGGGTCTGAAAGTTCTCAGTGGCCCGGTCGGTATTGGAGGGACTTCATCCATGATATTCCGAGGACTCCGCGGCATGCTTATAGACTGGCCTCTCGATGAGTATGTTGACGTAGACTCCCGGTAGCGTCTGCTTGACACCGAAGTTCGATATGTGCTTCTACTCTCGATTGAAGGTGACCTGATATGCATGCTGCTCGACAATTCTGTGTCGGCAATATCACTGTTGATTGTTGGAGCTTCGGAATAAGTGGTCGAGCGAAGCGGCGATTTCGCCATCTTTGGGCTCAAGGCCGCTCGTATTGTTGCTGCTGGATTAGGGCTTAGAGTAGATCGCTCACGTATTTCGTGCGCGTTTTCGTCATCCGTGAAGTCAAGAGATGAAGGAGTGAGCGGGAAAGGCGATGTCTGGCTGCGTAAAGGCGACATTCGTGGGGTGAGGGGATGGCTTCCAAGACTACTCGAAGAACTTGCATAGCCGGGTGTCAAGAACGGTTGATCTGCATCGAGTCACAACTGTCATCAGCATTCATCCGTTCCCTCAGTGAAGCATCTTTCTCAACTCATTCAGTATTATGAGTACTTACTGGCAATAACAGGATCGATTCGTGGAGGAGGCCCTGGCCTGCTTGGTTTCATGTCACTAGGAGGCGGATCCGGGGCTGTGTATTCGACCGTCAGCGTATTCTGGGTGATCCAGATGATATAAGACAGAATGGGCTGGGAATTGTATGGTACCTGATTGCTCTGTAGCACAAATATGCTCTCCCATCGCCGAGATCTCGACATTGGCATTGCAATTGGAGCATTTTATTGTGGGCAAAAAGCCCGCAAAATCCATGTTGTTTGCCATCGCGACAACATCAACGCCGAGGCTCTCCGATCACAAGGAGGGAACCATTAATCCACGACCTAGGGAGTGCTTTCTCGGTGTGAGAGGATAGTGTCTTTTTCGGAAGAGATTTCAACAGCCTGTAATTGTTCTTCGGCGAGACTGGAATATATTTCAAAAGTGATTGTCCTGCGCAGGTTGCAGATTCCAGACTGAGGGCGCTGCGTCGTAATAAAAGCCGGGGCAGAACGAATCGCCCCAGTGGTCGACTTCCTCGGCCTTTAGATTGCGACGATCTCTGCACCGGGGCTCGTTCGGGAGTGGCAATGCGAATCGCAAGTGTCTCGACTCTGCAGGAGCTCCTGGACTTGAGTTGTTCACGTAGATGAGACTTTAGAACTGGGGTTCTGTCACACTGCGGGCAGGAGATGGTGGGAAAAAAGATACGAGATAGTGGTAGGACATGTAAAAATAGTGCTGTGGTGGTTCATGTTGTTAGGGATGTCCATAATATCACAATGGATCAGCATGGCGATGCAGCCAGCCAGCCCCTGGAGTGTTTGCGTGCCTGGCCATTTGGCAACCCCTGAACGCCTCCGCGAGGAACAGGAAAAGGGCCGGAGCGTGGACCAACAAGATGTTGCGCATGGATGGGTCGCTGTGCTAGTGGCAGCAAAAGCACGCCGGCGCAAGCTCTAGCTCCACTCCGTGGCTCGAGTGTTGTCTGCGAGTGAGAGCACGTAACACAGCGTGCCGTCTCTCGGCGGGGCGAGTCATAATAATAATAATGCTTGAGATGGACGGACTTATGAAGGCTCAGAAGGCATGCCGTGTTGTTGTCACAACTCGCACTACTCCAGACCCCGGCAGTGGGACACGCCGGCCAATGACGGATTGACTCGCATTTGGGATCGCTCGCCAATGAATCAGTAGCGTGATTGGATTGAGGTCGTGACAAATGTGAAGCCATTGGTGTTGCAAAGACAAGCCTAGCGCGAGGATATGCTATAACAACATCAATAATGCTCTCACGTGTCTGCGGGCAGCCACGTGACCATGCATATTTCCAAGGTCCCCGAGGGTCTGTATGGTTAACTGTCTAGTCACTTGTAACCATGCAGCACCTCCTATTCTCGGCGGCCAGCACGAGTAGGGATGCAATCGGATCTTGACTGCGCGCTGTAATCGTGCAGCTGCAGATTAGCGAGGGGAGGCCGCGATGCCACTGGCCGGCCAGTGCTAGGGCCCGGCGCCGAGATAGGCGATAGCAGCCCACCAAGACACGGTCACTTTGTAGTAAAGTATGCTGCGTACACAGCGCACACTTGTCTCTAGCCTACCAAAGAACCGAACACTCGAAACAACGCACGATGAGTGGAGCGGGCGTGGTCACCGACTTTTTTCCCACGGGTCGCAAGCGGAACAATGCGGGAGTCAGGGCAAGAGCAACTGGCGGGGCTCCAGGTTTTGGTCTCTGCCTAAGCGACTGCCAGTATTTATACCTTCCCCTCCACCTCTTCCTTTCCTCGTCCCCCTTCCTCACCAACAATTCGATTTCGTCTCGCTCCAATCCTCACAGTTCTCTCGACTCTATTTACTTCTTTCCGTTGCAGAATTTCTGCCTGGTTAGCTTGCTAGCAAAAACGATCGCTCTTACGGGAGTGGTCATCAACACCGGCACAATTTTCTCCAATTCGCTCAACTCGTATGTCTTCTGCTCTCGCTTTCAGGGCCAATCGGCCTGCCGCGAACCTTGCCTCGCTCGCATTCTAACTGGAAACTTTGCAGTCGTCACCACCCGTTCAACGGCTCCCGACGCTCATCCGCTCGTGGAGGGGCATCGGGCTCATTATATTCTCATTAAAAGGCTCGAACCTACAAGAAATACTATAATTCAACGGCTCTCAGCCCTCCTGCCAAGTTCGTAGCTTGTCTGTCGTGAATTGGCCTCAGTCAATAAACAATCATCATGGCTCCTCACGCAAATGAGAATGGTGCTGTCGATGGCGCCGTGAACGGGTTGGCTGGCACTAGCAACAACGCCCCTCTCTTTACTGTCAATTCGCCCAACGTGGTTTACACGGAAGAAGCAATTGAAACCAAGTATGCTTATCATACTACCGAAGTCACCCGCGCTCCTGGTGGCAAGTTCGTAGCTACTCCCAAGGCACACAGCTACGACTTCAAGGTCGATCGCAAGGTAGGCAAGGTCGGTATGATGCTAGTTGGCTGGGGTGGCAACAACGGCACTACTGTTACCGCAGGCATCATCGCTAACCGCCGTGGTCTTGTGTGGGACACTCGCGAGGGCAAGCGGGAGGCCAATTACTATGGCTCTGTCGTCATGGGCTCTACTATCAAACTTGGTACCGACGAAAAGGGCCAAGAGATCAACATCCCGTTCCATGACATGCTTCCTATGGTTCACCCTAATGACTTGGTCATCGGTGGCTGGGACATCAGCGGCCTGGGATTGGCAGATGCCATGGACCGTGCTTGTGTTTTGGAGCCTTCCCTCAAGCAGCTTGTCCGCAAGGAAATGGCCGAGATGAAGCCTTTGCCTAGCATTTACTACCCAGATTTCATTGCCGCCAACCAAGAAGATCGTGCAGACAATGTCCTTCCCGGATCTAAAGCTTCATGGGATCACGTCGAACACCTCCGTAAAGATATCCGGTAAGCTAGATAGCCCTTTCGTCCTTACCTCCTTAACCTAGGCTTAATCGCGAGTATGGCTGTACTAATTGAAGACGAACCGTAGTGACTTCAAGGCTAAGAATGAGCTTGACAAAGTCATCGTCCTGTGGACCGCCAACACCGAACGCTATGCTGATATCATCACTGGGGTCAACGATACGGCTGACAACTTGATCAATGCGATCAAATCTGGGCACGAGGAGGTATCCCCTTCTACGGTCTTTGCTGTGGCCAGTGTTCTTGAAAATGCCCCGTTCATCAATGGTTCTCCGCAAAACACGTTTGTTCCAGGTGCCATTGAATTTGCTGAGAAGCATGGTGCTTTCATTGGTGGTGATGACTTCAAGTCTGGGCAGACTAAAATGAAGTCCGCTCTGGTTGATTTCCTGATCAGCGCTGGTATCAAATTGACTTCGATTGCAAGCTACAACCATCTTGGTAACAACGATGGAAAAAATCTTAGCTCGCAGAAGCAGTTCCGCTCTAAAGAAATCTCCAAGTCCAATGTCGTCGATGACATGGTCGCAGCAAACTCTGTTCTCTACAAGGAGGGCGAGCACCCAGATCACACTGTTGTCATCAAGTACATGCCCGCTGTTGGCGACAACAAACGTGCTCTTGACGAGTACTACGCCGAGATTTTCTTGGGCGGTCACCAGACCATCAGCATATTCAATGTGTGCGAGGACTCTCTTCTGGCTTCTCCTCTGATCATCGATCTTGTTATTGTTGCCGAAATGATGACCCGCATCAGCTGGAAGAAGACTGAGGGCGCCGAAGCCTACCGAGGTTTCCACAGTGTTCTTAGCGTTCTCAGCTACATGCTAAAGGTAAGCATGCTCTGAGATCTTTGCCTTTGACAATTGACTAAACCACTTTTTTTTTCTTAGGCACCCTTGACTCCTCCCGGAACACCGGTTGTCAATGCTCTTGCTAAGCAACGTGCTGCATTGACCAACATCTTCCGTGCCTGTGTCGGCCTGCAGCCCGAGTCCGATATGACTTTGGAGCATAAGCTCTTCTAAATGTCTGAACCCTAATGGTAATGACATCTTGAAGTCGGACGAGGCAGCGTGGTTAGTGGGATGGTGCCATATCTAGGCCAAACTGAGTTTGTTTTATTTGATTTCTTTTTTCTTCTCTGTTCTGTTTGCAGCCTGACCCAAAGTCGCTCATTAGTTAACAATGACAATAAATTGTGTGGACTCATGTGATAAATATGAGACCACCTTACCCACAGCATTTCTCACTCCGAAGTCACGTACGAATAATCTCTGGTGGTCTTAGATCAACTAAATGATTGATAATAACCAATAACGCAGCAGTCGTCTCCATGGTCTGTTCCTATGTAGGTTTATAGTTGACTTCCAGGGACCTTGCGAGGAATAGACAGCAAGGTACTCACCGCGGTGGCAGCTATAAGTAGCGACTATCAACTAAAGAGATTACAAGACCAAGATATAGTTTATCAGTTACTGCATTGGTGTTCAGTCTCTCAATTTTTTTTTTTTTCGCTCCCTAAATAATAGAGGAGATGGAACGAAGTACACATAATATAAAGGATTCTTTTTCCAAATTATTGCCTGATCAAACTAGGCGCGCACATCAACAACGCAGCGAATACAATCACCAGCTTTCATCTGCTCAAAAGCATCGTTGATGTTTGCCAGTACCTCGCGGTGTGTGATGAACTCGTCAACTTTGAGTTTGCCGTTCAAGTAGTCAGCGACTAGATCCGGCAGCTGTGATCGTCCCTTGATACCGCCAAAAGCGCATCCTTTCCATACACGGCCGGTGACCAGTTGGAATGCTGTAAATCCCATGATTAGCAATTTGACTTGGCATGGATGGAGGATGAGAACATACGCCTGGTGGAAATCTCTTGCCCAGCAGCGGCGACACCAATAACGATACTCTGACCCCAGCCCTTGTGGCATGCCTCAAGAGCAGCACGCATAACGCCAACATTACCAGTGCAGTCAAACGTATAGTCGCAGCCACCATCAGTCATTTCAATCAATTTCTCCTGAACACTCTGATTGCCCAGCTTGGTTGGGTTAACGAAGTCGGTGGCGCCAAACTTGCGCGACCACTCCTCCTTCTTATCGTTGACATCGACCGCAATAATCTTGCCAGCCTTGTTCTTGAGCGCACCCTGAATCACAGACAGACCAACACAGCCGGCACCAAACACAGCCACGTTGGATCCCTCTTCGACTTTTGCAGTGACAACGGCGGCGCCGTAGCCGGTTGTGATACCGCAGCCGAGCAGGCAGGTCTTGTCGGTTCCGGCTTTGTCGGTCACTGCGACAACGGAAATGTCTGCAACAACGGTGTATTGCGAGAAGGTAGATGTGCCCATGAAGTGCAGAATGTCCTTTCCACGGGCCTTGAATCGGGAAGTACCATCGGGCATCACGCCTTTGCCTTGGGTAGCGCGAATCTTGCCACAGAGATTGGTCTTTCCAGATTTGCAGAACTTGCATTCTTTGCACTCAGGGGTACTGAGAAGAAGAAAAAAAAAAGTCACGTCAGCTGTTATCTAAACCTTGTGTGGAGGACGGGCATGCACAGAAGAAAAGGCTACTGACTAGAGAGCCACGACAGTGTCGCCAGGCTTGACGTTTGTCACGCCTTCTCCGACAGATTCGACAATGCCAGCGCCTTCATGGCCAAGGATAACGGGGAAAGCTCCTTCAGGATCCTTGCCAGAGAGGGTGTAGGCGTCTATATCAACAGGTTAAAGACGTTGTTTTCAGAGCCGATACTATGAAACGATATCCTTCATATATTGGAGGATGAGGAGCAGGGGCACGCACCCGTGTGGCAGACACCGGTGTGGAAAATCTGAATACGAACTTCATGAGCCTTGGGAGGTGCGACCTCAACATCTTCAACGGAGAGAGGTTGACCAGCTTCCCAGGCGATGGCAGCCTGTGGATTGTTCTTGTTTTAGTCTCCCGATGGTCCATCAAGGGGCCCAATAAAGGCGGGGGTATTATTTCTTGTCAATATTGATCAAGCATTAAAACTCACCTTGCAAGTAATGGTCTATGGCAGGTCAAAGTCAGCATAGATTCGTATCGATCATTTTTTTTTTGCAGTAATGGCCAAACCGACCTTTCCGACTGTATCGGCCATGATGACGTTTTCTCACTCTTTTCTCTATTTACGCTTGTCAGACGGGCGAGGCGGGGGACAGTCCTCTGAACAAGACGAGAATCATGCAATGAGGGGGGAACCAACAAAAAGAGTATTGGAGGGAAAAATGGGAATCGAACTCTCTTATATCCAGGGTCAATGGCGACGTTAAGAGGGGGAGAAATTCGGAGACGCAGTGGGACACTTTGTGAGGGGAAGACGACAAACTGGCGGTGGTGGGGTTGGCTGCCTGCTGCTGCCCCTCAGGCGAGGACGTCTCCAACTACGAGACAAAGTCGTGAACAGAGCAGAGTCGCATGTACGGAGCACTTCTTGTATACTAATTTCATATTCTATATGGTCTTCTGATAAGCCTACATCTCTAAGGCCATGCCGATGCATGACTGCCTGTAAGCTGCGCGTAGAGCACGCCGAGGACACGCGGGAAAGCCGACTCAATCCGGTAAACGTTTCCCTTCCCGGGTTTATCATTCCGCCCAGCCGTCATGGCCCTTGGGGTTCAAACCCATCCTTGCCCTCCCGGGTCTCCCCTCACGCTTGTCTTCCGGGGACTGTCATGCAAGAGTGCTAGCCTTCAACGTGGCTTTCCAGACGTCAATCATGTCGCCAACGCAGCAGAGAGCGGATGCAAAAGGACTTGGTTTCACTGCCTAGCTGGGCGTCGTACAAGGGATTTTGGTTACATGAAAGAAAAGGATGAGAACAGAGATTATTCTATTTCCACGCAATCCCGGGCCAAGTCCTGGCTCGCCGAGCGTTATGCAATGCACTTGAAATAGTAGTAAATAGTAGGTGATGGTGATGGTGATGGCAACAGGAGCTATAATACACTGAGAGCGAAAAAGAGGACTACCAGACAAGAAAAATATGAAGAGATGCACGGCATGTCAAGATCTGACCAGTCGTGTGCCAATGAACACCGGCCCCCAAACATCAGAGATAAAGACATTTTCATGATTGAATATCCCCCGATTTTATACATATATCCCGCATCCGATGTCCATGTTTATCGCCCCGGAAGTTGGCCGCTCTGCATCATGGCAGCATTCTGTTCCTGGAAACGCTCTCCAAGTCGGGCAGAGCCCTTGAGGTATTTGTCGACGCAGCGCATGACGCATCCTTCTTCTCGAGAAATCAAGGACTTGGTGGTGAAATCATTAACGCAGTCGTCGAAGCAGCGCTGAACGAGGCGGGAATACATCTGAGATAGGAGGAGTCTGTGTCAGTTGTGCTGTCTCGCAGAATACAGACATCGTCGCAGCCCTGTTGCGCGGCAATTGAGCTGGGTTTTGTTCTTCCTCATCCATCTCTCTTTATCTGAACGAAGAATCTGTCCAACGTACTTGCATAAATTCTTTCATCTGCTTCCTTTCCATGCGAGCAGCCAGCTCACGCTGTTCCGCGGCATTGAGTCTGAAAATTCAAATTAATTCACACGTCATTGTAGCTGGCTTTATCGAATCCGGGGACTTACCCTTCCATTTTTCCTGGGTGGTAATAATCGTGTTGAGAAGAAAATCAAGAATTATGACTGTTTTGAATGGAAATGGTGTTGTTGATATCACCCTTTTCTTGCTCAACCAAGCACTGCTGCTATCTCCGGAGCCCAACTTCTTCATGCGCGGAATAATGACGCTCCGGAATCACGTGATATAATTTCCTCAATTGGTGGTCGCGATCACGTGCCATGCATCCTGAAACGTCCGGCCTGAAACATAAGGCTCTCTCGTCCTCCCCCTAACCGCTTTAGGATATTCTATTAATATTCTCTGTGATTTCTGTTACCGACATGCGAACCCCGACAGAGAGCCTAGATGGGTTCAGACTTTGGGACGCTCAGCGGATGCAAGCGGAGCATTCCACACCAGCCCAAGGAACGGCCGTCTTTCCAGGCCTTCGTCGAGTGAGTTACCACGAAAAAACTGCTGCCAGCCTGCGCCGTGTTTGTCTGCCAAAATTGTACACACGCCAGGCACGGCTGAAATGATGCACCGCACTGACTGTTCCAGCGCCGTCCATCCAGATGACTATGGACTGGGCATCGTAAATGATAGACCTCCCCCGTGCAGGATCTTTTCGTACACGAATATATTTCACGTAGTTGGTTGCTCGACTTAACATAAGTTAGTTAACATAAATCAAAACCGTCAATTACATAATTGCAAATTATCGCGCATTTTGTCGCACAGGCACCCATGGAAGCCACCCACTGGAACGAGCCTCTCGAGCCGGGATGGGGGATGGGGGATGGGGGCCTGAGGCGCAGACAGCCACCCCACCACTCTCCCGTGACCCGGCCAGTTCTGGCACCTGCCACCGCCCGCGAGCCACCCTCTCTGCATGCAAGCAACCAAGCAAGCAAGCAACCACCCCCAAGTCAGCAATCCTGCGCTGTTCTCTTCGCTCTCGTCACTGAGATCTATCCCAGTTCGCTACCAGATCTTACTCCCTACACCCCATCAAACAGCAAATAAAATCAGGAAAGAAACACTGTCAGTGAGTTGCACTGCACGGTCCCTTGTGCTCCCATCTTTGTTGCCTCAAACCCTGCTACCCCTGCATCTCTTCGTTTGCCAGTGCCATTATTGTTCAAAACTAGCCGTTGACTCTGATGCAGTGATGGCTCTCTAGGCTGTAGTGCCCTCCAGACCTCCAACCCTATTAACTGACTAGCTGCCGTCATCACCACTCACCCGCTGGCTCCCAACCTCCCTTTCTCCCCGTCGCTATCACCCAGCAGCCACAGCTACGGCAAACAAATAGCAGCACCCCGCTGCCGCTGCTTGTTCTACTATTTTCGGAGTTCTTATCTATCTCTGACTTCCAGCCCTTGACCACCCTAGCCGCCTCTCCCCGTCTACGCGGTCGCATTTCGATCAGTCGATGCCGTCGGGTTTCGCCGCTGCGTCGCATCCTGACTGCTAAGCAGCGCCTTCCGCTGGAGCGCTGAAACAGCCACAGCAACCACAGGCATCTGTTATAACATTCAAGAGGCATATTTTTTAGTGCATTGTGCATTATTTCATGTGAAATACTATTGTTTCTATGAAAAGTGTGTCTTTCTACCTCTTTGAATACTACTTAACTACACATCTACGTGAAAATCCACTATGACGACAGGGAATTCCCAGCCGCTCGCGGCACATGTACCGCCTATCCCGTCCTTCACACACAGCCAGCCTCTACCAGCCTCACAAGAGCCTGCTCCTCCTGTGGTGCCAACAAAAAGAGACCTTGCTTTCTGGCGGAAGAACTTCAGGCGTATCACAAAGAAAGACGATGACAGCAAAGGTATGTGCTTATTTTCTGATGTAGTGACGATACAGCCCTTGGCCCGCTCGCAAAGGACACCAAAAGAAGAAAGCAAATGGGAGGGACAACATACTGTTTATTCAGATGCTGGACAAGAGTATCGGTAGCTTGTCTTCTCCTTTGCCGAAATACTATTTCGGCAGACTCCGCTCTTCTTTTTCCCCGTCCCAACGTCATTGTATCTCGAAGTGCTTGCGCTCACTCCAAAACATTCTGGGATCCCCTCACTGACCTAGATCTCGCATCTTTAGCACGGCCCAACGGTGGGATCTTCGGTGTTCCACTTAACGTCAGCATCAAGTATGCAAATGTCGCCATCTCGCTGACGAACGACAAAGGCGAGAGCTTCATTTATGGCTATGTCCCAATCGTTGTGGCAAAGTGTGGCGTATTTTTGAAAGACCAAGGTATGCCTATGGCAAATTCGTTTGGCTGACTCTATAAACTCATTTTTTTATTTTTCACAGCCACCGAGGTCGAAGGTATTTTCCGGTTGAGTGGTTCTGCACGACGCATTAAAGAATTGCAGGAGATATTTGACTCGCCTGAGCGTTATGGCAAAGGTTTGGATTGGGGTGGATACACGGTGCATGATGCTGCCAACATACTTCGACGATACTTGAACCAGTTGCCTGAACCTATTGTCCCCCTCGACTTCTATGAATCTTTTCGCGAACCGTTACGAAACCACCAAGCGCAGGCCGTTGGTAGCACCGATACAAAAGAACCTGACACTGGCGATTTCGATTATGAGAAAGCTGTGGCGACATATCAGCAGCTTATCCGAGAGCTGCCTCCATTGAACAAACAGTTGCTCCTCTACATTCTCGATCTTCTTGCCGTTTTCGCATCCAAGTCAGAGAAGAATCGCATGACTTCAGCCAACTTGTCAGCCATCTTCCAGCCAGGCTTGCTGTCACACCCCTCTCATGACATGGCGCCCAACGAATACAAACTGAGTCAAGATGTATTGATCTTTTTGATCGAAAATCAAGACCATTTCTTGTTTGGTATGAACGGTACTGCTGCCGACCCCCAAACAGTTAAGGAATTTCAAAACAATGCCGCCGCTGCCACCCCATCTCGGTCGCAAGGGGTGCGCCGCTCTGCATCAAATGCCAGTGGGGGTGCAGATAGCCTCAGAAAGTACGAGACCCTTCGTCGCAATGTGTCAGTGTCATCACGCAATTCCGGAAACACTCAAAGTCCGGGCACACCTACGTCGACCGTTAGCACTGTGAAACGCAGTAACACTGTTCCATCGAAGAAGTCACCGGGATTGATCGCCCCAAGATTGGGTCGTTCCGGCGAATCGACAAGTCCATCATCTGCTGGCTTGACACCCCCGGCTGATGCAAATCGCCCCATTACGACTGAAAATCGGACTCATGCTGTTCAAAACGCAAACCAACCGAGCGCCAAACCGGCCTCGCAACCAGTGTTTGAAGAACAAACAACCGAGTCTTCACAATATCTAGAGCCCCAGGCCTCGCTAACGGCACCAACCACCCCCGCTCTCACGCCTACTAAAGAGCGCAAGTTGTCTAGCTTCTTCACCAAGTCCCCTCCCCCTGTTACTTCTGAGCAGAAGGAGGCTCGCCAGCCTAATCGTTTGAAGAAGAAACGAATCCCAGGCAGTGCTAATGCCAGTGCTCAAAGCTCTAGCCAATCACTTAATTCCGGTAATTCCAACGAACCTGGGTTTCTTCAGTCAACCTCGCAAGTGGCAACCCCGATAGCACCGACTTCTTTCGATGGCATCGCCACAATAGCCGAGAACCAGGCTGTTTCAACTGGAGCTCCTGAGGGTAGCAACAGTCATCATCAGCACCAACCATCCGAGAGCACGCTCAGACCTAACCGATCTCGGACTCCTTCTATCCATTCAAAGTCGTCATACACCGATCATTCTGATTTCGACCAATACGAGGATGCTTCAAGATCAGAGAAGAGAGATCATCGACGCAGCTGGCGCTTCCCGCTTTCGAGACATCACAACGAGCATTCGTCACCCCCACCTGTAGTTGGCTTGAACTCGAAGGCAGAATTTAGCAGCAGTTCTGTCGGAAGTTCCTTTGGTCAACGACAAAGCTCAAACAACGATTCTCATCATCCCAGTACTGATGTGACATCTGTGCCAGATACTGATGCTGGAAAGGCCACCAGTACTATACGTGATGGTGGGGTATCTTCGGACAATGAGAAGCTCAGTCTATTCGAAAAGCTCAAGGCAAAAGTTACACCCAAGAAGGAGAGTAACGAGCGTGCCAAGAGCCCCCCGCAATCTGAGCGTGCCTCAGATTTGAACCATTTGCAATCTGAAGAAAAGGAAACAAAAGAGCAAGATTCTCAGCCCCCGCAGGAGCCACCGCAGCAGCAAGCACAGCAAGCACCACCGCAAGCAGAATCGGTGACTGAGCCCAATATGCCTCCTCCTCCCCCAACAGCAGATAATACGAATTAAATAGAAACAAGCAAACTTGGTGGTGTGCTGTCAGCTATTCTACTACTTGCTCATCAGAAAAAAATAACCAAAAAAAAAAGAAAGAAACCAGAGAAAGAGCCGGTTTCATTGGAACAAAATGGAAAAAGTTTTCGCCTTATACCCCGTGTCATCTTCCCCATGCACAGCTGCTTTTCTTAATCTAGGGTTCCTTTTGGTCTTGTTATGTCCTGGGTGGTCTCTTTTCCTTGTCCTTTTCCTTTCTGTTTCTAGTCTTTCAATTACCCCATCGATACCTCATGTTGTTATGTTCTGTCCTATGCGAATCTCTAGAGCGAGTCTGTCAGAGTTCTTCTTTTTCCCCTGCTCCATTTTCTTTTTTCACTTTTTAATTTTTCATATCATGATCAGGTTACGATGTTCCAGTACTTCTCCTTTTCATTATTCCTGTTTAACCCTTTCTCAGTTATTATTTTTCTTCGTTCCTATTTTCTATCATCGAACAGTTGGTCATGATCTAATGATCAATGAAATGAGCCTCGGCGTTGGCTAGTTTGAGTGTAATCATTTACTTCACCCTGTCAATTCATCAATCAATTACATAACGCTTGACTTACCTTTCAAATATTTCCTTCAAATACCACTTACCTGCCCAGGTACTACAATGCCCCAAATAATACTATCAAGAGAGATTGTCAACTGGGATATATTTTACTTATTGGCTGTAGATAGATTGAACTCGAATCCAAAGGGTCACTCGCTCGCTTTCTGAGAGCTGACTCCGTGAGATTAATGCATATGATCGGTTCTCTTTTCTCTTCCGCTTTCAGACCCTCTTAATCAAATTCAACTCTCTTCCCATACAATAAAGGCGTTCGACCAACCAACTGACCAAGCGCATAACCCAGATACGCGCCAGTCAAAATAGTAATTGGGTATGCCTGCCAAGGACGATCCCTGTTCGTAAAGAGGCGAGAAATCAGCAACTTGATTATGACGAAAAACAGAATAGCAGAGAAAGGAGGCGTACCAATCTAACGGGATCGGGACTGCGCCCAACCAAGCACCTACACATGCTCCTAATGAGCCGCCCCAGACGGCATCGGAGGGGCGGGCAAATGCCCATACTTCCTTCCACACGATGCCGTCGACGCCGTGGACGTAGACTAGCGGCGTGACTGATAGCAGTGCCATGTGCGCCGCACACAGAATGGTATGTGCGTTGTGCGTTGTGAAAGGAGCACCGAAGAGGACGAGGAGCAGGGCTAGGGCGGGCGTTCCGAGGAGGAAGGTCAAGGTTAGAGAAAGGAACGCGGCCTGTTTTCCCCGTCAAGTTAGCATTGAACCGGTATAATAATGCCCATTGAACGAGAGAGGGATAGCGGGTAACGAACAGTCAGTTTCTGGAATAGTGTATCAGTTTTATTCGCTGATAAGTGTTTCTTCCTATATGGCGCCTTGCCAGCTTTCATATATCCGCCTCCTCCAGTTGCGGTCACTGCTGCTGCTCCAGGCGAACTGGGTGATGGCGATGATGTATCCGCTGAACTGGCGCCTGAGCTGTCGCTGTGTTGATGGTGCTGCTGGTGGGGAGAGCCTGCCTGCGGCAGGCAAGTCACTACATAAGCTACCTGCAAACCGGTGTACAAGGGTAGATCGTTCAACAACGTCGAGACGGGATCGGCCACCAGCGCCCGAAATCGCAGGGTGTATAGCGCCAGCATCAAAGTTGGGTGAACATGAGCGTATGCCTGTGCGGCTGCGTTGGGGAGGATATTAATTGCGGGTGGCCCGGCATAGTGAGGAGTTAGATGTTGTGTACTTGTTGAAGGTGGTGCTTTGCTGCTTGCAGAGGACACAGTTGGTGGTGATGATGTTGCCATTGTGTTGCAGGTCTCGGGTGAGCTAGTGAGGGATTAGTATAGGATCACAGAGGCGGTCTCATATCATGGTGCACTGGTAGCAAGATGTTGAACGACAATGGCGCGCGCTGTGCATATGATGGTGGTGGTGTAGTTTGACAAACTTATTATGCCCGATGAGGAGCCATGCCGCGGTATTGAGGCGGAGCTTGCGTCTACGGCGGACTTTAATTCCCAGCAGTGAAGTTGAGCGTCGCAATCGGCACCGAGCGATTCTAACACAGCAGAGAATGGGAAAGTGTAATAGTATTACAACAGGAAATCCAAGAGATCCGATTAACTAAATGCGTGCTCATATTGCTGCGGTTTAAAGTCAACGTGCTAAGTTTGTAGGCAGTATACATCATGAAATCATTTACCATACATACAAGGGCCCAACCAGTTTGAGATAAAAAAGACCCACAGATCCTCCCCCATACAAGAATAAAAGACAAACAAAAACTATTCGCTATCACTCAGGCTATCTCGCCTGCGGCGTCCACCATCCCTGTCGCGGCGATACCCCTTGGTCAACCCTGGAATAGGATGATGGTAGCTCTTGGTACCGCTATCCTCAGTCTCGACTGTAGAGTACTGGTATTCGGAGTTAGTACCACGGGACGAGAAGTCCAATGGCTCCGTGTATCCTCCCGGCATTGAACCGCGGGCTGATTGTTGTTTGCGAGGGCTGTTTTGGCGAGATCGATGGCTTTCTCTTTCTCGGTCGTGGCGACGTTGACGGCGTGCTTCTCGGCGAGGATGCGCTGGGTCACGAATGAGATGCTCTTCAGCAGCCTGGCTGACAACGTCGTCGGTGCCAGCCGTGAAGGAAAATCCAGAAGCATTTCGCGTATCACGACGGTGGTGGCGATCTTCCGGTGCGTCGTATGCTTCACTCTCGGTGTAGGCTGTTGCTGTTGGGGGAGAGGACGGTGTGTACTCGGTTCCGTAATATGTGCCTTCAGCTTCTCGATTGATGCCCCCAACTCGTGCTGGTTTCTCCTGGCGGTACGCACGCATGTCATCGTCCGCTTCGCCTTCCCACTTCTCCTTTCGATTTCTTCGTAGCAGCTTATCCTTTGCCGTTTCTCTGAATTTCTTTTTGTTCTTATTCCGCCGGCCTCCTGCTACAGTTGACTTTTCATCAGTTATCGTGGTTGCTGTCTCCGTCATATCCGTATATGTGAGGCCATCATCATCGTAGCCGCGTATAGTTCCACCTCCTAGATTCGTACTCGTGGTGGCATTCGACAGAGTGCGACCATCAGGGCCCTTGCGACGCAAAACAGTGGACTTGTATTCTTCCCAGTCCCCTTTACGCCAAATGCATCCGCCGTTCTTGGCCCAAAAGAAAAACCAAATAGATGCAAGCACAAAACATGCTCCCAAAATGGCAAATAGAGCAAGCATGCCCTGCATGTTGATGCTGTTCGGATTAATCGTGCCTGTCCCCTTTGCGCTCACAGAAGTAGATGTCGTCGCTCGTGCTACGAGGGCGTTTGTGGCGTCGGGGGATATAGTGTTGTCACCGCGGAGAACCTTGACGAGTGTTGAAGGCCCGTCTGTGACGGGGCCATCGGGCATAATAGCCGGAGCCATATTGAAGACTGACTCGGAGCCACAGAGGCTCACGGTTTAGAAGTCTAGAGTTGCAACAATCAGCATCTTTATACATTCTATGGAAAACATCCTAGCAAACAACTTACCGTCAACTCAATGTTTTGAGCAGCCCCTCTATCTCCCGGTATCGATACGTTATCGATCCAAAGCAGAAGCCGCTCCCTCCCGAGATGAGATCCCCAGGAATGCAGATTACACGTTGTAGACCCAGCCTAGAATGTGGAAATCACCGATGCACTGTTCGACGACGCTGGATGAGATAGACTATGAGGTAAGAAAGGAAGCTTCAGCAGAATTCGATAAAAGATGTCGTAATGACAAAGAATTTACAAGGGAGCACTCAACTGAGAGGTCGTGGTCTTGGATCAAGGACATAAGGACCGAAATTCTGGTGGTTGACCGAATGGGCAGAAACGGGGAGGCTGGGGCAGGGCGTGTTTTGGTCGCGCGTTGTCGGGGGCAACCCGGCAATTATGTCAGCCAGCGTTCACATCACGTGGCTGGGGTTTAAGGTTGCGGTCCCATTAATCATTAGTTATCGATAAGCAGTGGAGTCAGCCTAGCGTATTTCGACGTCGATCCGCAAGATCTAAATTCTATGATCTGAGATTTCTCCAGAACGATATGTCACTTGGTTGACTGTATTCTGTAAGCGCGGGCGCTCCTATTTAATCTGTAACTAGGTCTCAAAATACACGTGTTTGTTGAAAGCATGGGCCGACTTAGTTGATGTACAATGACGAAAAACTTAGAAACCGCTGTTGAAATCTTGCAACATCGGCAAGGAAACAAGTCTTACAGGCTGCGGGGGACGAATCTTGAAACAATAACACGCAATAAATACTGGATAAACGGTGTCAAAATCACACGCAAGGCAAGAGTACAATGATGTCGAATGCAGGAGTTAAATCAAACTGCAGGGGGTATAAAGTTGATTAACAGGAAATGCAGGGTCTGTCTCATCTCAAAGACGGGAATATATAGAAACCTGAATTTGCAAATGAGAGGTAAAAAGCTGAAAGATAGCGAAAACGCAATGCAATATTGTTGAGAAATCATGAAACCATCATCGACATCATCAGGGTCGTACAGGCATAACAGAGAAATTGGGGGATAAACGTGACATGCGATAAATCAAAACAAAAAACCAAACGGAGGCAGATTTGTTTTGAGGGTCGTTACATCGTACACCCGTACCACCATGACAAGATTCAAAACCATTGCTGGCCATAAGCAAAAACACTCTTGAATGAAACAAAATAGGCTCCAATGAAAAAGAACACTTCCTCCCAGTGAAACCAAAACAAGAATAAGAGGGAAGCCCTCCCTCCGAAATCGCACAGCGCTGTCGCGAACGATGTAACATCCAAGGACATAATACCCTTCAGATGCTTTTATAATGTATTCAGATATCCAGTCCCAAAAACATGAAAGATCGACTTTTCAAATCCGTTGCTTTTGATGATGCAGAGAGCACGAAAACAATAAAATTCAGAAAGCCTCCCTAACCGTCTTTTTTTCCAGCCGTTTTTCCTTTCTTTTTGAGAGAAAAACAAATCAAAAATCAAAAATCAACACGAGTACTCCAAGAATCAATCACTCAAAACGGCCGCTGTATGTCGATCGACTAGACCGGCGAGAAGCACGGTCAGATCGTCTATCTTCTCGAGCACGCCGCCCATCTTCGATTTCCTTCTTGCTACTGACGCTCGTAAAATCAGAACCGGGAGCTCCTATATACCTCTTCGGTCGACGGCCTTCGATATTCAAGCCGATGCTGCCATTGTCATCTGCCCGAAGGTGGATTCGCTTGCCGTTGACTGACTCTTGCGTGAAACCAATTGTCATTCCATTCATGGTCATGGTGAAACTGCTATCGTCTTCGATCCTTGAACCGACTCCGCTACCGTCGCGTGTACGGGCATCGCTTCCTCGGCTGCTGTTGGAACGAGTTTTCTGACTGCCGCTGCCACTATCACTGGCCAGGCGCTGTTGGTTGATTTTGGTTTTGAGCAGTAAAGCATCCTCAGTAAGGGCAACTCCACTTCGACCTGATTTTGCTGCTTGATATTCCTCGGCGTTGCGGTGCTTCTGTTCCAAGTCCGAAGCGGGCACGGGGTGTGCGCTCGCTTCATCTTCGTGGTACAGCGTACGGCGGTGCCGACGATTTTCAACAGCAATTTCACGGCCAGAAGCGGAGGGTTCATGATAAGATGTTTTTCTGGTCCTCATGCTTCGACTACGTTCCGGAGGTGTCTGAATAGGGCGAACCTGCTGGTTAGGCAAGGCTTGCTTCAAAACTGACATATCCCACGAGTCGCGTGACGAATGAGACAGACGACGGTTGGTAGGCGGCGGTAGGCTCCCGGTAGTCGCCGCTTTGTGAGTAAGGTCCGGTCTTTTTTGAATGATCTTTGGCTTTTTCGGCTGGGGAGGCGGAGGCGGTGGCATAAGGTAGAAGGCCTCGTCCTCGTCAAAGGGTTCTGGACGCCGCTGGGATTGCGACATACGACGCGGCCGTGACTCTCGAGAGGCGTGGCGTTCTAGAAACGAGCCATCTTCATAAGATGACTTTACTGCGTCATGCTCCATCGTTGGTCGACCATAGATTATAGAGGACCGTCGACCTTGTTCCCTTGGGCGGGACATGGAAGAACGAGATGTCTCATAGATGGCCTGGTAATTCGACCCGGGCTCAGCATAGTATTGTTGGCGCGGTGTGGGCGGTTGGGTATAATAGGCATTGGAATAAGTGGAGGGTGGTCCTTGTTCATACCGGGACATGGGAAGAGCTCCAGGATTGTACATTGCTTCCTGCATACCGCCATGGTAACTCAAAGGCCGGCCGCCTCCATCGGGATGATAGGTACTGGAACGACTTGGTCGTCGTTGACGATGAGAGGAATGTGCAACCATAACGTCAGGGTATTGGTACTGAAAATGTGCAGACTGAGGCGATGCGGGAGGGGGGGCAGTGTTCTGCACCGGGGGAGCCTGAGAATAGTAATACGGATGGTAACCGTTCATATCCACAGGGGCTGCAGAATGCATCGGGTTTACGTTATGGAAGCCATTGCCATAATCCCAGCACAATTCTGGTTGACGTGGCATGCTCATGCTCTCCCGACGGTGAGACTTGGAGGACGACCTAGTAGGGACGGCCATGCCGGTCCCGTTTCGCATATGCTCCATATGCATCATCTCGGCGGGATGCCGTTTATCTTCCCGTTGTTTTCCTTTTTCCTTTCGGCCCTCCTTGACACGCGGTTGTGGTTGCGGTTGCGGTAGATGTTGAGGTGTCCTAGAACTGGTTGCCGTATTGAGCGTTAAAGCTTGGAGGTCACTTCCATGGGATTGTGCGCTGGTTCCAGTGGTCGTCGTGCGGCTCGAATAGCCCGAGTCGCTGGCAAAATCGAAGGATCCGAATTCCGAATGTTTCACCTGGGGTCGCTTGAGAGCAATATTTGCGCTTTGGCGAGTTCCAGAAACGACGTCGCCGATGTGTTCATCGTACTCTTCGAAATAAGCTACATGCGATGGCGGTTGTTGAACTTTTTTGGCCATGATGGTGACGCCGGGGGCGGTAGGGTTTTATTTGGGCAGAGTGGGTTGCAGCCTGAGACGGGACCCGTAATCGAGCCCTCAAAGAATTGCAGGCAACCAAGGACTAATCCTTCGGCCTTGTGGCCACCCAATTGTTTACCTCCTTTGCCCAGCGGCAGCACTTGTCTTCTACCCAATGCGATCAGTGACTCGATCTTGGGCGGAACCCTGGCAGTGTCTGGGCCTGTTGATCAATGTGCCTCCGAGAGTAGCTGTTAACGACCGGCAGTTGCTCTGAATTGGTAATCAATATCCACAGTAGTCGAATCTTGCTCCATCGAAAAGCTGGCAGCGTGGTATGTTAAGATGCTGTCAAGTTTTGGGAGGCAGGATTTCCCACGGCGTGGTGAGTGCGGCAGTAAATGTGAGTCAATGGCGACGGTTAGTTGTCCGGCAGGCTGTTACTGGGCGATGCGAGCTGCCAGCCGCGTTACAAAAAAAATAACAAGCGGTCCGGTTGGGTGATCTGGCAGGCTGACACCAGTCGTCGGTGGGGTTGAGTGGAGAGAATGAAGAAGTAGACGAAGCAGACTTGGTAAGACAGAGAGACTTGAGAGCGCTTTGCTCCAACAGGTTGCAGGTGCGTTAACGCTGCATTCAGAAGAGGAAATTGTCAATAGAGGGGCAAGCCAGCGCACGTCAGTCGACAGCGGCGGTGGCGGCAAGTCGGACAATTTAAGTGAGGAGAAGGTGAAAAGTAACCAACGTAGAAGTTGCAGGGAAAATAAGTAGCGGTTGTTGAGGGCCGGGGAAAGGAGGAACAACACAACGCAGCAGATCAGTTGAGGCTGAGAGCAAGGCCGGAAGGCAGCAGCAAGGATGATGAGTGGCAGAGTCTGCTGGCGATTGAGAGGGGGAGGAAAGGGAGCGCAAAGCAGAAGTTGGTGTATTTGGCAAGGCAGCAGGAGAGTCCCTCGACGGTGGGGAATCGAAGCAGAAGGCGAAACCAGCGCGACGGAGAGCCGTATGGAGACCAGACGAGACCAGACGAACAATACCGGGTATTCCAGACGGTACGATAACAGGCAAGACAGGGATGGCCCCGTTACTCCGGTTGGGCGAGAGGGAGGGGAGATATGAGGGACGCCGAGGGAGAGATGCGAAAAGGCGGGAGCGAGCGTCAGTGGAGTGGTGAGTGTCCCGTGATAGGCCGCAACGTGCAGTAGCCTCAGCTTGGCCACTGCAAGCAAAGAACAAAAGGCCGTGAAGAGAGAGGCGAAGAGAACGGAAGGGACAAAAGTCTGAGGCCAGCGGGGACACACGATGGATTCAGTCGAGTATTTGTCTGGCTTTGCACCAGTACCACACCGGGGCGCGCCTCTTTTACTTATACCAGACGGAGTCCGATCAGTCAGTCTCACCCCCCCCCCGCGCGCGAGGGTCTGGTGCTCGAATTTATAGACGATCAGCAACTGGGAACTGTACTGGACTCCAAGCCGTTTCGGCATCTGTTACGCCTGTGCTCCCAGCTTCCGACTTTGCGCTCGCGCTCTGCGTGATTGGGTCAGGACTGAGTTGGGCTGCGCGTGCCGGTCACGTATAACGTTCCTAGGTAACCATCTGGTAAGGTAACCAACTAGTTATCGAGCTAATTGTCAGAGTAGTTCGTCTGATGTACTACGTGCTACGTATTAGTATATTGGAGGGAGTTTTCGGGACGGTGTTGTGTGGATGGGGCCGTTGATGGTGAAACTTAGCGGTAATCATGTTTAAAAAAGAAAAATCCCCAGTTCCTGGGCAATGATATCAATGCATGTCTAGTATTGCTCTATAGTTAAATACTATGCTCTATGACTACGTATCCATATTTACTTTTCACGTTTCAAGGGTGTCGTTCCCTGCTCTTACAGGCATGGATTACCTGGCGATACTTACATACCATAGTGTGGTATGCTTCCACTGGCCCGATCACCTTGTCCGTCCATCGGTTCCCTTCTATTCACCCGTTAATTACACCTGATATATGGCAGAGACAAGGATGCCCAGGCATTTCTTAGCGTCCGCTGATCTGGTGTTGCCGTAAGATCGTTACCATAAATTACGTCGATTCCGTCAACTTTGCAAGACGTCTCTAGTATAGGGAACCAAATGAGCCCAAAGAAGAAAAAGGAAAAAGAAAGAGGGCAGATAAAAAATAGCCGGGTTCTTTCTTTTGTGTCTAGAAAAAATTTTCCTTGCCCCAACTAATACACTTGGGCAGATGGTTGGCTGCCCGATTAGTTTCCAGCTGCACACGACGTGTTGGACGGCCATTTGCAGCCCGACGGCCCTATCAACAGCGGCCATCCCTCCCTGCCTCTGTAGAGTAAACAACATTAACAATACATCCCCGGATGTCCTGTGTATGCCATTGGCGAAGAACATGCCGCTCTTCGTCATGGCCAGGGACGCATCAAGACAGGATTGTGGCAAAAACATTTTAAGCAGTCATTTGAGATCAAAATGCTGGTATAGTTTCCCATCTGTATACTCTGTGGTATAATCGCATTTCCTGGGGGTGATACAGCATACGAGGAGACCAGCAACTAGTCCGCCTATGTAAAGGTGAAAAATATGAGTCAATAGCTAATGACCCATGAGATTCATCAGTTCGCACTGGGTAGTAGATGGAATGACGAAGTGTATCCACTCGGGCAGCCATGGATTCCATCGCGGCTGGTCCCGGTATTGTTCTATTTTGTTTACGCCTGTTCCTGACAGCGATGCAACTTCTATGGCCCTATTGATGTCACCTCGAATGATCTTGACTGTCCTTTCCCGACTTTGTTTTTTTATTTTTATTTTTGCCTCTTCTTATTTTCCTTTTTCTATCGCCAGCCTCCGATATTCGTATGAGTCATTGGGCCTCAACGTGCTGGATCCATCTGCAAGTAATTTAGTACGTTACCCACCTGGTGGACCGTTCAAATCTTCTGGAAGGACGTCGAGGAAGACCTTTTTTTTTTCTTTTTTTTTTCAAGGGTTTTCTGTTGCAATTTTTTTTTCTTCTCCGGTTTCACCTTTAGTTGTAACGCTTGGGCGCCGTATGTAGAATACCAAGGGGGGAGAACTTTTTCGCAATTCATTTATTCATTTAGATATAGGGCTGGCCCCAATCTTCAGCCAGTCCCCTTTTGGACCTAGATGGAAACTGTAATCAACGGAATATGCACGCAATTCAGATGATTGCTGGCGGTGGCCTATCCCGCGCCACTGGGAACTCCGTGTTAGCGCCGTCGGCCATCGTATAGGTTTAAATGCTTGCTATTTCTCGATGATCGACACTTCCATCTGGGCAAACACAAACTTGTATCTGTCGAGATCTGATCTAGGGGCCAGTTGGAGCTAATTTTGTGTAATCCATCTTCCGAAATATTCGCGGTTCTCCCGATTCTAGGTCTTTCGACCATAGGTTTACCTTTCGATGCATGTAGTTCACTGTCACGACTGCAAATAGAGCTAGCCACTACGTACGACTGATCAAATATGTCCGCTATCTGTCCACAGTGAAAGTCAAAGAGATTAGCTAATGTGAATGGCCCGCTTCTTCGGACACCGAGGCCGATCAAGTTGAAACATAAATCGCAGTTAGGTAGCCCCCATTTTGCTTGTTTGACTTTGTCGCAACATTTGCCGGCAGAATTGAAGAAGAGAGCAATTCACCGATCTGCAATGCTTTTTGATTGCCCGAACCTAAGGTTCGTCAGCACTGTCATCTATGTAACCATGATACATTCTTGGTAGATACACTCGCCTATCAAATGATGTGCTCGGGTGGATGAACGGTGCAGGACTACATTTCACGTCCGAGCTGGTCTCGTGCCATCTGGACAACCGGGATGTCTTCTTGTCTATCAAGTTCCCATTTTGCATCTACCTACCTACCTAGGTGTGTATCAGCTATCTAAACTGCCGAGATACTGGCCCCCGCATCAATGAATATGGTTGGTATGCTCATCAACAATTTTGTGCTCCCCAGAAACACTTGAGTATCAATTGTCGTCAGCAAGTGGGCCCAATTCGCCACAAGACATGACTTGACCATACTCAAACTGTCGTACCTAAGCTGCGCAATCGTCTAGCGAGTGACCTCTGGACCATTTGCTTGGGTCTTCAAACCACCGACGATATTGCTTAGGGTTGCGAAACAACAGGGACCTCCTCCATCCAAGCCTTCTCACTCGCCAAACATTATTTATGTTCTTGCGAAAATTGCGAGCAATGTGAAACAATGTAAAACAATTGGTTCATTGCCCCGGCACAGCAGCGAGCGAGGCCTTCGTGCAGTTTTATGACTGGTCACATGCAAGCAATGTGAGCCGGAGAGATGCGCACAACCACCAACTAGGGTTTTGAACAGACACGTGTGATCAGCAGTCTATCCAGTGGCTTTATCATGCGTATGTATAAGAAGCATTGTGCTGAGTAGCACCTGGCAGATGGCTGCCTGTGGCATGCGTATATCTATAGCTATACCCCTTTCTTGACTTGCAGTCATCGGACTGGAGACGCGTGCTTTGCAAAGTGAGGCGGTCATCTATGTGTATTATTTCAATCCCGACTGCTTACTCACTAGCTAGATCATTTTGATTACACAGATTCGTGTTGGCAGGTTGACAGGAAGCCGCTTCACCCGCAGTCCTTAGCCAGTATTAAACAAATACATGTTATCAAGAAAAGCCTCTGCGAGTCCATGACTCTAAAAAAGTATATAAAACACCGAGAAATTCGAATTTCATACACCAAATCTAATTGAGTTTGGCACGAAAGATGTTCATGCGTTTGTAAGCTCGGCAGCTGTCATTTTGTTCGCTTAACATATCTAAACTGAATACATTCTCTGATTGGACTTTGTCGACACGATGACTTGGCATATTCGTACCGTGCCATTCTAATGAAAATGGCGGTCAGAGATGCACCATTAATCATGTGCGCAACCTGCAGGCGACAGACGCAAGGGATGGGTATAGTATAGTCCGTCCGTCGATAAACTTGGTTGTGCTGCAGAATTGGCCGCCAATCTAGATATGCTACCACCATACGTACGTACATCATTTATTGTCCGAAAGAATCTCCGTGGCTCTGCATGGCAATTAATATTATCTCATCGCTATCCTCAGGACGTGCGTAAGCAACGAGAAAGACCGTGCGCCGGGAATGTTCTGAAGGGAAACGACGGCACCCATAATCCCTAGCCCTAAGTCGCTGGCGAGTCGGCTGGATGCAGCATATTTGTGCCGAACAGTTTGTAATTAATTACTTCGGATGCTAGGTCGTAATGTCAGCATTCAATTGTAAGGTAAATTGTGTTCGGGTTATACATGGAATTTTTATTTCTATGTATTTCAACTATGATATAAGCCCCTCGAGTCAATTTTGTTCAGAAAGCCCACTGCTTGAGCCATATCTCCATCCAATCAGGTGAGATGGCCTCCAAGTTTGATGCTTCAAAGCTATCTTTCAGAAGACGAGTGACTTCGTATTCGACCTGAGCTTTGTCGTGACGAGCATTGCCATTACTGGCCGGCTGTTCTTCTGAATCGATATTTGTCCTATCGTTGATTGCGATATTGTTCCAAAAACCAAGTAATTTAGTAGCCGGATTTCCCTGTACCACAAATCCGTGATTGTCATGTGCACTACGCTCCAATGCATCTATCCATTCGGGCAATGAGACAATGCGGATTTTGTCCGGTCCACCAAACGCCGTCTGAACTGTGTCCTGTAGAGCAGACCAAGACACGGCCTTGGGGTTGACGAGATTATATACTGCAAGCAAGTTGTCATTTGCTCCTTGATCGTAGGTCTTGCCCAGAAGCTGGATGATAATCTTCGCCAAAATGTCGACTGGCACCCAGTTTATTATGTTCATTGTCCCGAGCGAGTCTGGAAGCAGACCTAGATATTTTGAACTGGCGAGCAGACTGGGGAACCATTCTTGCACGTTCCACACACCCGCTGTCGACAACACGGGACCTGCAATCTGACCGACTCTCAGAAAAGAGGAGGTAAAGCCCGAGGATATACTATGCTCTTCTATCAACCTCTCTGCAACATACTTAGATTCTCCGTAGCCCAGAGATTGGGGGCTATCAAGATCGTGAATACTTGATTCAGGTACAATCTGGCCTGGATGCGTTTGCGCCCAGTTGAAAGCCGTTGCAATACTTGAGACGAACAATATTGGAGCTTGATACTCGCACTGCCTGCTCAAGTCAATGAGATGGCGAGTTCCTGCAATATGCCCTTTCTCAAAGGACTCAATGTAATGATTGAAGTCGACTTTCCAAGCATTGTGGATGATAACGTCGACAGTTGCTCGTAGCTGGTTGTATGTCATCTCATCAAGGCCGAGTTCCGGCTTGGATAAATCTGCTGTCAGGAATTCAACTGATACGTTATTGGAATTTCCGATACCCAACTCCCACTGAGTGTGTAGATCTTTGAGATTGTTGCCTATTGTCTGTCTCGTTTGCGCATCGATAGATCGGTTAAGACAAATGACCTTGGCTATTCGAGGCGATTCGATGAGGTAATGTAGTAGATAGCTTCCAAGAGAACCTGTAGATCCAGTGAGAACAACAGTCATATTATCTGCGCGAGTCTTCTTCGGTGGAAGCTTCACATCTAAGCCTGCAGAATATTTGTCGATCATGCATTGCATGCGAGTCCGTCTATCCATTATAACGCCATTACCATTAATGCCGTTTGTATGGCCATTCACTCCATTGATAAGATGATCAATCGCGTGGGCCAGCTTGTTGCTTGATGGGGAAGTGTAGAAAAAATGCGGGCCAATTTTGTCGCTGGCAGCTTTGAAATTATGCATTCTCAAAGCAGCCCTCAATCTTTGAACTGTGACAGCAACCTGCAGCGAGTCCATACCTAGCTCAAAGACATCATCGTCATCCCTTATTACCGTGCCATCACTTAGGTCCAGAGCTTGTGTGTATAATGTCTTTGCCAGCTGCTTAATTGATTCAGGGCGAGATGTATCTATGGTTTCCAATCCGTCGGTCAACAGCCCCTCCGCAGCTGCTGTATAGAGTGCATCGACCTGTGCCGAAAATTTACTGACTGTAATCTGGCGCTGAACCGTCATCTTTCCGCTTCGACTAAATGACTCTGTAGGTGCAAGAATATAGACCAGAGACTTGGGCACGCGAGAAAACCGTGGGGCCTCGAGATTTGCTTCACTGATAATCCCCCAAAGCTTATCGATCATGTCGCGAGTTTCTTGTTCGTTGTTTACGGTATATCCTTCTCGTAGTTCAATTAGCAGTGATGGTAGGAATCTGTGTTCTCCTACAAACAAGGCACTTTGGACAGCAGGGTGGCTGGCAATTATGTCCTCCATAGGCAGTGGGTTGACCTTCTCGCCGTTCGAGAGGACAATGAGATCATCTTTGCGACCTTCATAGCGGTAGCAATTTTCAATACCTGGGACATGCGAATAGAGATCTTTGGTTGCGTATTCTCGTAATTGAGGGAAGACGATAGCAGCTGGGTGGAACATGGCGTGTTGCGGGCTGAGAGAGATGATCAGTTCATATTTACCAGGTGACGCCTCTTCAAATCGGTAGCCGACGCGGCTGTTAAACTTGAGACAGTCCCAGTAATCGGTACCTTTCAGTCTGACGCAATGTAAGAGTGAGTTTTCAGTCATTCCAAGAAGGCTACACATATTTTTCACATGCGGTGCAAGAATAGCTCCAACTTGGGGGGAAAGAGGTCCTCCGCCGTAAACAACAAGTTCCAGTTTTGATAGAGCCTCGAGGCCTTCCTTGGATTTTGATAGATCCGTTAATATTGAACCAGCTGCACCTAATGCAGTTGCGAGCCCTTGGTTCAGAATTCGGATTATATGTTCACCTGTAATCGGTGCAGCTGGGTGATTGAGGACTAAGGAGGAATCTAGAAATGCAGCCAGTACGTGAAAATTTAGCCCTGCCAACTAAGTTATTGATTGAATTAGCAATACGAACAGAGAAACGCAAACCAGCGGCTTTATTACACATACGTGAAACGAGGGGAAAAACTGTAAAAAATTGTGTCCCCTAACACAATCCACAACGTAATGAATATCGCCATCATCCGGAACGTCAATGAAGGAGAAAGCGCGGAGCCAGAAGGCAGCACTTTGACCGATAGGCTTAGGGTTTCCTGTCATTCAGATGTTTAGTGCTTCAAACTTATTTGGCTTTCCATGAAAAGAATTTTTATTTAGCAGTAGACGGCAGCTTAGCAAAAGACGTAAAAGAAGTCGTAAACTAACCCGAAGAACCAGATGTATGCAGGAGAAACATCGGCTCGTACAGCTCTTCATCAGACAGACTTCGCGCCTCATAATGTGGTGCATTGGTCTCGTCGAGCAACTCTTTGTATCCAAGTGCTTCTTTCTTTTCAATTGACGGCACCGCTGCGAATAATGATTGTAGATTCTTCTCTAATTCGGCTCCGAACAGAATTGTGCGAGTATTAGTGCGCTCGAGAAGAGATCTCTGTGCTGAAATTGTATTTCTCAACGACGGTAGCATAATCTGTACAGATTCTACTCGTTAACCAGTCGGTACAGACTTGATATTCCGTCGAGTTGCGGCTGGGTACAAACCTTCCTACCAGTCTTCGCTGCCGCAAGGCTCAAGACAAGATACCTCAAATCAGGAGGCCCCATGTAAGCAAACACTTCATTTTTCTCAAGCCCTACTTCTCTAACGAGCCACCAAGATGCCCTATTAATTGCGTTTGCCACCATATAGTATGTGACGATGTCAAATCCATCTTCTGGCTTGGTTGTCTTTAATACATATGCGTAGGGCCGTAGCAAGGTAGTGTCTTTGGCCTTTGTGTCGAAAAGATTACCCAAAACATTGCGCCCATATTTACGCTCCGCGGTAGTAACGAAAGATGGAGTGAGGGGAGGTGTCGGTAGAGCCATTTGGAAGACTAATTTTTTTTAACAACTGAAGTAGATAGCGGAGGCAAGGGATTCCCAACAATTTAAGAGAGCTTTCGAGTCCATTTATCATTGTCAAACCCCCGTTCAAATTTTTTGATCATCCCACTCACTATGGGCTTTTTGGGTTGCACTGCATGAAACAGATACCAAAACTTGCTTCGTGGGCCTACAGTCGGTGTACTTTTTCAAACTTAGTAGTTCATACAGGGTAGGTTGTGCCGCCCAAAAGCGTGGTTCGGAAACAGACTACATAGGCGTGTATAGTTGGGATACTGGCGCCCAATCGTCATAGGAAACTGGCTTTCGAAAAACTCCCTATTTCTGACGATAGCAGTAGCAAACGGATTCTCCGAACTTTTGCCACTTCGTGTGGCTGGCTGGCTACATTGTTAGTGTAATCCAGAGTCCAGCCGACATGAGTAGTCATCATCAATTCACATGAGAGCATGCTGATTATTTAGTCACCCTATACCGTAAATAGCTAGCAAGTCTACTTCTTCCTCAGTGATATGTGATCTAAAGTCATAGTATACATATCTAGTCATCTGAAGTACGTAGTGCGTACCACCTTGATGGGTCCTCCTCGGCTGCAAGATCTCTAGCAATCGGCAATCCTATCCGAGCTAGCTGATATAGCGTATTGTGATACGCTGCAGTGAAGTATCCACTGTATTATATGATGAGCAAGATTAGCAAATTGGCTGGCAAACTACGTACAAGGTCGAAGATATGATTGAATATTCCATATTGTGTGGTAAATATACAAGCCCAAATTGGCAATTGCTGCCACGCTCTTGAGAAGTGCATTGCATAGAATGTGTCTCAATTTAGAGCCAATAAGAGCAACACTACAAACAAGGATATCTCTTGACACAGATCGCTGCTGACTGATTTGCGGGTCCACAGCACTGCACACCAAGATTTACTAGGCATACTTTGTCACCTCTTGCACTGGTCAGAGGATGGGCCTGTTTCGGCAAATAGGAGTACATCCTAGGCACCCCATGACATAATTAACTTGTTCTGACATCTGTTTGGGTGGCTTGCTTCGTTCCAGAAGCAACAATACCTAGATTGAGGATAAAACAAGAATTCGGACTTGCTTTTCGCAATTTTTTACCGTAAATAGTTACCTAGCAAGCAAGGGCTAACCCGACTCTATCAACAGCGCACCTTGCGTGTTTACCTGGTAATCAAAAGCTGATTTATGATGCCAAAACTTACGAGATCTTCATGATTCAGACAGATATCGGCTTGCGCAGCCACCAGGAATTGTCGACGTCGGGTTAAGGTTTGTAGGAAAATAAGCTTATTTTCGTACCAGACTTCGGGGTTTGCGCATTACGAATTTATAAATACAATGTTACAATGTACTTTTCAAATAACTAAGATCATTTGGTAATGCTGGAATATTCTCAATAACTGCTGAATTCCAGTCCAGCGAGCCTTCGAGCGTGTGACAGACAAACCAAACCCAAACAAGCCCATGGGAATCTAACACAAATAGGGACGGATTTCCCTTCTTGCTTTTTCTTTTTTACATTCTGTTTAATATCTCATCAGTAAAAGAGTTCCAAAGACAATAGTATCCAAAGAGGTAAAATGTGACTCACCGTTGCACAGGATTTAATCCAAGCAATTTCATGCCATTGTATAGCACCTGTCGAGCCGATTCATACAAAGCCATACGTGCTGTGGCCGTTTTCTCGTCTCGGCCAACAATCCGAAGAATGTCATAGCTCGAGCTGAGCATGTGTGTCATGCGGAACAAATATGTGAGCACTGTAGTGGGCTCGAGAGTCTTGGTCGTGTTGACCACCACGTCGGGCCATTGAGCGAGATATCGTGCCAGATCGATGGCGTGGCTTTCAGTAAGTATGGACAGATCGGCATTTGGGAGGTCTTCAATTTTGATCGCGGCTTTGCGAATAATGGAGCAAAGTCGAGCGTGAGCATATTGGAGGTATGGGCCAGTATCGCCTTCAAATGAAGTCATTGCGTCCAAGTTAAAGTCATAACCGTTGACTCTGTAAAATTTATCAGTCAATGTGCTACACATAAGATAGACCGGATGGACGTTTCGAGAGGGAAATTGGTAAAAGATAGAATGAAACTCACCGTTTGCCAGACATGTCCTGGACCATGACAGCAGTAATTCCAAGTGTGTCTGAAGTAGCAATAGGGTCCTCTACTTGCTCGTATTTCGCTTCATTTTTCTTCATTACCTCGTGCATCTTGTCTCCAACATCACGAAGAATGTCATCCAAGAACTTCACAGTGCCTTTCCGGGTGCTCATTCCTCGGACCATTCCGAAATTAATATGTTGGCATTTGTTCGCAATGTCTTTGTAGCCCATCAATTCTGTAATTTTGAAAAGCTGGGCTAGATGCAGATCTTGCTGTGAGGCAACCACGTAAATCATCTTATCGAATTGATATTTGTTGTGACGTTCCACGATAGCGCCGATGTCACGAGTGAGGTAAAGGGGAGTACCATCCTTTCGAACGACAATGGCTTTACCGAGCTTCTTAGCTCCGTGCTTAGTGAAATCCACAATCACCGCACCTTCGGAATCTTCTGAGACTCCAGTCTTCTCCATAGTCTCGTAGGCGGCCTTGAGACTTTCGGGTAAGACTTGCGATTCACCAGAATACACGTCAAAATCAATGTTGAGACGAGCATATGTCTGTTTATATTTTTCGATACTCAATTCACGGAAGCGTTTCCAAAGGGAAAGTGCTTCTGGATCACCATCCTCCATGCTCTTGAAATAACGACGAGCGTTCTCATCATCACTAGCATCAACCAACTTTGCAAGCGCAGCCTCCTCAGCAGTGGCATCTTCACCTTTATCCTTCTTAGCTTTGATCTGTTCTTTGAGCTCCTTAATGGGACCTTCTTGAGCACCGACATCTTTGTTGATCTTGACATAGACATCGAACAGGTGGTTAATCGGATCTTTGAGAAGGGCTTCTTCGCTACCATATCGTTTAAATCCATTGGCTAGCAAGCCGTACTGCTTTCCCCAGTCACCGAGATAATTCATTTTAATCACTTCCCAGCCAGTGATGGTGTAAAGATTGGCAAGGAAACCTCCAATGATTGTGCTTCGCAAGTGACCAGCGTGGAATGGTTTGGCGATGTTCGGCGATGAGAACTCAACAATAAGCCTCTTCTTTCCCTTCGATGGATCAGAAGGGTCCCGTAGACCCAAGTTGCCATTCGTTCCATATGTGCTCTTGCTTCGCAAGATCTGGCCGACGACCCGTTTTTTCAAAGCCTCCGGTTTAAAGAAAAATTGTAAATGAACACCAAGTGCAGTTGGCTTCTGGACCAGGTCCGATTCTGGGAACTTCTCGACAATCTCGGCAGCCAAGTCAGCCGGCTTCTTGGTTTTGATCTGCAAGGCGGGGACCTGATGAAAGTTTTTCGGTCAGAACTCTGGTCAAATAATAGTCATCAAAGGAATTGACGTACTGGAAGGGCCAAATCTCCCTTATCGAGACTGTTTGTCCATGCGAGTTTGGAGTAGACCAACAGCGGGTCGATGCCCGCAGCCTCACCCACCCTCTCGGCGATGTGTTCACGATAAATATCAACGGGATTCAAGGACGGGTAGCAACCGGGAAACTTGGACTGCTCGCTCGTCGACTGCAGGGTCAGGCCTTCAATGGAAGGGACCGATTGGCCTTCGGGGACGGCCTGTGATGGTGTTGCCATTGTGTACAACGCGGAGTGCCGACTTCTCGCGACGAGTGGACGGCGGCGGCGAGCAATAGACGATGAGATTTGGACTGCTGCGACCGAAGTGAATGCTCGCTGAAAGCAAGGGGACCGAAGAGCAGAGCAGTGCTGGATGAAGAGTGCAGACAGCATAAATTTATTCGAGAAGTGCCAGGCCCCGCTTCGCAGATGGCGGCCCATTAAGAGTCAGAGAGGGGCTGCTGCCATTTTTTTTTTGTTAGGTCCAATTCGAGTCACAAATACTGCCGCCGCGCCGGAAGGCGGTGAGTTACGCCGTGTCCCTGTCACGTGCGACCACTTGGTTGTTGGACGATTTGTGGGGCCGTACGTTGAGGCAGCGAATCGCTTACTGGGTATGCTTATTAGGCAATATAGGTCTCTATTCGCTTTTTCTCAGAAACAGTCCACGCAGGAACTGTTAGCTAATTTATATACAAATACAGTGCAAATACGCTAGTTGTTCCTCCTTCCACATAGTCCAATAGCATCATCTAGTTGCTGGGAATAGAGATAAAGCAGCATTGCTTATTAAAAGTTCTTCACTGCCGCATAATCCGGCCTCATGATTGGCCGTATAGGCCATATAAGCCATATAACACGTAGAAAGGCCTAATCCAGCTAGGTTAATAAGCCTACTCGGCGACATACCCCCCCAGATAAGAAATCGTGAGATTTTATACCTGCAGCTGAATCTGTATATCTCTTAATCCTAAATATTGCATAAATGTCCTTATCTTTTAGCCAAAAAGAAGCTTTATTAATCTGTCAGCTAATATATCATTTGTACTGACCCAGTATATCGCCATACAGCCTGCTGTGATCTCTTACCATAACCAATAATAATATATATCAATATAGTGTAGATTTGTATAGAATTAAGAATCCTTATATATTAATAATCTCACAATTTGATAATTATTATATATAATTGATATTAAGTATTAAGAATTAAATCTAATATCCTTAAAGAGACATTTTTATATTATTAATCTTTTTACTATCTCTGTGGTGTTTCTTAACTTAGCTTTAGTTATTAAGGTTATAATAATTAATAAAACACTACTTTACAGCTCATTAATTAATTATATTTCTATAAAACTTTATAATGTAGCTCTCTGAGCTGATTCTATCCACATTATTACTAAATATAATATCTAAAGCTATTATAAAAACCTTTTTATTATTCTTCTTTAAAATAGTATACTCAATAGCTAGAAAATATATATTATATCTATATAAAATTAATCATTTAATTTATTTATAATGAATCAGTGAAAAATTCTTAGTAAATTCTAATAATTATAAAATATACTTTACTAAATTAAATTTTATTATTATAATGAGATATAGTACTAATCCTATAAGCTTCTAGTAATCATGAATCTTATAAAATATAGCTTAGCCTTCATAAAGAACTAGTTTATTAGCTGATAATAATATCTTAATCTTTATATTGATAAGATTATATTACTTATTTTAGGGTGGGCACTGAAACGGGAACTGGGATGGGACTTTTTCCCTTTTACTCATATGGGATGGGAAAAGTAACCTTC